>OX328130.1:77049756-77144380 GCA_946811695.1 Gonocerus acuteangulatus | reverse complement strand
ACACTATGGTAACCCTGACACTTTTAATTATTTTTTGACTTCTCTTTAACATTTTTGCAATTTTATCAATACTAGGTATTTAAACATTTGTGTAATAATACTTTTCAGGAATATTATTGATGTTTTTGTAAAGCTGATTCAATCGCTCGAGTGCCCTGTGTGCTATGAGTACGTTGCGACACCTATTTGGCAATGTGAAGCAGGACACATAATATGCAACAATTGTAAATGCTCTATACACAATTGTCCAACATGCCGACTATCATTTTCTAATGTTCGTGTTAGAAGTCTTGAGCAGGTAATATTTTCCAAATTTTTTTATCATGGATTTACCTGCCTCTTCTTTTGTTATTTATTATTATTGTCATATTATTGGGCGTACAAGTTTGTTTTGAGTTTTTTTTTGTTGTTGTAACTTTGAAGCATTATTTAGACAAATTTGGAAGAATTTATTTTAATCAAAGCTCAGCACATGATACATTGCTACGGGTTGATATATCATTTACCCATTTGAGACTGATAGGCAATTTTTGTGACGTGCCGGCATGCCCTGTGGCCTGATAGCCAATTTCGTGAAGAGCTGGCATGCCCTGTGGCCTGATAGCCAATTTTCGTGACGTGCTGACATGCCCCGTGGCCTGATAGCCAATTTCGTGATGTGCCGGCACGCCTATGGCCTGATAGCCAATATCGTGACGTGCCGGCATGCCACGTGGCCTGATAACCAATTTTGTGAAGAGCCGGCATACTAGATGTCTGATAGCCAATTTCGTGACGTGCCGGCACGCCTGTGGTCTTTTGCAACTTTTGTGAGAAGTCCCATTCTTCGCTTCAGGACTGAGAGCCACTGCTAGAACAGCTTTTTTTCGACATCTAGCAGTAAGTTTTGTAAGCTCTAGTCACACTTGTATCCACTAGAGCTTATAAAAATGTAGTTTGAGCCTATTGAATAGGGGTTTCTCCTGGCTACTCAACCCCTTCGCATGGTTCGGGTCCTTCTGAAGGGCCTTTCAATCTATGTGGTTTTTTCAATCTATGTGAACATATAAGAGATCATGTTCTGTAGACATTATACCAAAACCAAGGTACTTAACTTGATATTATTTAAAAAAATAAAAATAACCTCAATAATTTAAAAAATGTTTCTAAGGGTCCTCTTGACTGATACGCAGCCCAATATGTGAAAATGGTAATGAACAATGTTTAAAAGAAAGAAATAAAGAAAGCTTATTAGGCAAAATGAGAAGAGATGAGCGGTGGAGACTCAGCTATTTTAATGCTGTCCTGTGGATGGGCATCTAAGGTCGTGCGGGTTGCCGTCACGTAAGAGTTAATTGTATGTTTGAATTCTCCAGAGATTTTCAAATCTATAACTGACCCCAGGATGAGGAATTATTAGTTGAAGTCTAGCATTGAAGGAAAATAAAATGCAGTTTTATCAAATCTATGACGAATCTGTGAAAAGCATATTAACCATAACTGTAAAATTAATCAAAAAGTAGTTTCACAAGGTAGAGATTGATCTGATCGTGATTGAATACAACATATCTGAGTATCGACCGATGAACCATATGATCGAACCCCGATTACATTCACATTCTCAATCTCAATGGTCAATGATCTCTTCGCAATTATAGTTTCATTTTATTCAGGACTTTATCAAATTTAATACTTTTAGAATGACTTAATAGTTTATTAGTTAATCATTTTTAGAACGGTTCCACCCTTCCTCTACAGGGAGGTTGACCTCATTACGCAATCTGGAAGTGCCAACAAAAAACTTTATATTCAGTAAACTTCCTCTAATCCGACAAGCTATGGTCCGGCACGGCAGGTGTGTCAAGGCAAAACATGAAAAGTGTGCCACTTCTGTTCTTATGCACCAATTCTGTGAAATTCCAACCCCAACAACCCCGTAGTGCCAGACTGGGTAATAGAAATGTTCCCGTAAACCCTCTCTGTGATCACATAGGTACTTGTTGCCCATTCAGTTTATAGCTTTTGCTCGACGGAGACAGGACAATTAAAATAATCAATTATGTATAGATAATTTTGCTAATTCTAACTGTGTGCATTTGATTTTAGTCATTTTACATTAAATATCTACTAGTCTTATAGTCCACATTTTGTTTAATTTTCATCTTATCCGTTTTTTTCTGCATACATCCGATAATCTGGAATATTTGATAATCTGGTATGCTTCAAGTCCCGAACGTGCTAAAGAAAGAAGATTAAAGAAAATTGACTGCACGCACTCATTGTCCGAATTTTATAAAATTTGGTACAAAAACCTTTTGTCTAATTTGAAATTCGTTAACTAGCAGAATCCATCCCCCATAAAACATGAAAACATGTTTTTTTGAGTGAAATTTGTGCAACAAAAATTGTAACTCTTATGTTTTTTAGTTTATATGCTTGCAGGTACTCGTTTTATAGATCCTCTAACATAGCAAAACAAATGAAATAATTTTTAACGTGATAACTGTAACCATTTACGAGAAAAATGGATACAACTACTTTTCCAAACTAGTTTTCAGTTTGGGTATTCAGAAACAATTGATTCAGTTGAAATTTGTTTCAGACATTAAAAATTCGTCTAAACTAAGATATTTAAATTTTGGTTGTGTTTGGATGTAAGGAAGTTTTAGAAAAAAATATTTTTTATTAACACAAGTGAAGAGTTTTCTGATGTTTGTATATTTTCAAAATATCTCAAAAACAGTTGGGAAATCATGGTAAATGGAAGGTGACCAGTTCAAAAGCTTACTAAATTCTTTATAAAATAGGTTCTAAAGCGATTTTCGATGTGGTTGGTACAATTGCTTAAAACATCGAAATTGCTAGTTTTGTTCTTCTGGACGGTCTTTGCCTCTGTTTACCTCACTTATTTTTTATAAATTGAAATATGAATGAAATGAGTATTTTAATAAAACAAGGTAAGAAAATGAGGAATACATCGATTATAACATTTCAAAGAGGAGAGGAACAGTTTTTGTTGAGAAAGAGAATGGAATAATTTCTTTTTAGGATACTCTCAGTTTAGTGTTGTGGTGCCTAAAATCTTACTTATTTTTGAGATTTCATATTATACGTTTCTCGAAAGATCAAAACCTAACAATAACTGCTTCTATTCCTTTATTAATGTATTAAGAGATACCCACTAAGATCACGCAGTTCCTGCAAATCACACTTTTTTCAAAGTAAATTTAGTGGTGTAGTGCAAAACACTGGAATTTTGAAATAAAATTAATAATTTACAATTATTAAATATTTTCAGAATTTATTTCTGTTTCTATTTTTATTACTGATTTTACATTTTCTTTGTAATATTTTAGAATTTCAGCTCATTACTGATTGAAAAAAAAAACGAGATAATGTGAACTATTATATATTTCAGATTTCTGATCTTATGCTCTTCCCGTGCAAGAATGATGGCTGTGAGAAAATACTCCCTCTGTCGGATATAAAGTACCATGAAAACACATGCAGCCTTGCTAATGCATTTAGCCGACCCGATGATTTTACAAGGTCTTCTATACTTCAGTATAATATTCTTAAATACATTGAACACGATATTGCTCCTTTCTTCATCACTGGGCAACATTCGGTAAGAAGAGGAAATCGTCGATACAAATGCAAAGTATTGAATGTGAAAAAACGCATTTTTAATTTTCAATCTATAGTGATTGCTGTTGGACTGATGACAAGAAACTCTTGAATGGATACAAAGTTCACTCAGTAAAAGGGAAAAGCAATCACTGTCGAAAGGTTGATTCTGCCGACTATTTGACTGTCCTAAAGCAAAGTAATGAATGGAAGTTTTTTGACTCTGGCGATGATGAAAGTGGCGATTTTCACATTCGATACTTTGCATTTGTATTGACAAAATATTCTATTACTTTTATTTTAAATATATGCAGGGTGGCCCGGATAAGCGGGCCACAAGAGAAATTCCTCAAAATCGGTTGGAGATATCAACGTTTTTCAAAGGAGGAAAGTTGTAGTTCATGACAAGATCTATAAAACGGTGCCTTCTGAAATAAGAAAATAACCCTTCTAAGGGCTCAAATCGACCTTTGAAAGTAAGGGTTCCCTCTTTATCCATCTGTTGCATTACATTTTTTGAAAGTACTAAAAAAACAAGGAGGAACTGTACCAACAGATTTTTGATGCATCTCCAAATTAATTTCCAAAAAAAAAGTACTTCAATTTATTCATGTTGTATTTTTCTTGGGGTATGGGTGATTCGGCTTAGGAGTGTGTGATCAGCATTCGACAAAACTATTCTCTTTAGTCTAAACTAAAAATGAAAATTCTCAACAAGAACTACAACTTTGGTTCTTTGAATAATTTTGATACTCCACCCGTTTCGAAGTTATTTCTCTTGTGGCCCGCTTATGGCCCACATACATACCAATGAGTGCCGGGGGTACAGAATCATAAAACATACTCGGCACTCATTGGTATGTAATATCTTAGTGATTATTAAAAATATTATTACTGTCAGTTCATTTGAACTTATTTCATTGTTGACGAAGGCTAACAAAGAGTAGCCGAAACGTCCTTAATACATTCTTTTACAAAATTCTTATTGAAGTTTCTTAGCCGAATCCCAACTATCCCCTTAATCCCAACTGCTTAAGTTATATTTTGTTAGATTTAGATAGGTGCCTGTTGAGGATGAACCCCACTGAGGCATTGCCAGCTCATCTCGCAGTATCTGTAATTCTTTTGTACCTAGGGTAGTTATTTATAATTTGGAGACATATGTTTTGAATAACCTGATGTTCTATCAGCCATTGATATCTCTAATGAGACAAGTAATTTACTGAAATAAAAATTTACTTTTTCAATACCTTTCTCAAATAATCATCTCATAAATTGTTGATTAAACTTTCTACTCTTATCTTGAAAGTAACCTTTTTGCTAGAGAAATAATTGCCACGTCTGTGCTTTGTGCATTTTTTTTTTTTAAATTCAATATTTTATTAGGTATTAATTAAATTTTACAAATGTATTATACTTGTACTTGTGAGCTGATGTATTCGTAGAGCCCTACACAGGAGAGGTAATAACTAGACCCGAGGCCCCTTTAGGCCTTTTCTTTTTATTCCTGACTTTGTTATTATTCCCATTCGATTGTTTTCTGTTTTAAAGCATGAACGTGGGACCCAAACAGATTTTCTACAATGGAGTTCACTCCAAAAGCCAAGCACAAATCTCAAGGACGCTTCAACGATGGCCGAATCAAACCCACGTATGTATATTCTTTGGAATTCCTCTCTTTCTTTTATATTAAATTTGCTTTCGATTTTTCAAGAGAAAATGCTAGGTGATGTGAGTTATTTTTCCTGATATCGTCATACATATATTGATATAAGGGAAGTCCATGGGGTCTCCCTGTGGTTGAGAAAATTTCTCGCTGCACCTTGGACATCAGCGCTAATGGCCCAGATGTTGATGCACCGAAAACCAAAAAAAAAAAAAGAAGAAAAGTCCATTCCAAAGGAGTTCCATCACTGAGCACTTCCTTCGTATATAAGAACATTTTTCTTCAAATACTTCCTTAACTCCAAATGTAACCAAAATTTAAATATCACAGTTTAGATAAATTTCAAACAAGTACAAAATATTTTTATTGAATCAAACACTCCTAAGTACCCAAACTGAAAATTAGTTTGAAAAACTATTTTTATCCACTTATTTATTATTATAATTATCCAGGAATGTAGTAAAAAAAAAATAAAAAATAACAAAAAAAAAAAAAAAATTCATCAGTCCCGTAACAGGTCGCAAGGGCCCTGAGGGGCAGACACTATAGAGGTATCTGATTCATGACCATACGGCACACTAGGGAGATAGTGCGGTCAGTACTATGATCCGGCTGCCTGATTTTCCCCTTGGCTACTTCAACTGCTAGTGTCATTAGCACCTAAGGTACCCATTGATAAATTTATTAAAGGCTGGGTTGGCCTAGGGACGGTCAGGGAGGCCGAATTCAGCCCATGAACGAAGTCACAACAAGAAAAAATCTTAAGTGCTTGCTCGGGAAGGAATGCAGTCAACATTACCCAAATTCTGAGGAAAGTGCTTAGTTATGCTGCTCCCGCATGCCAGTTTAATTTTTTTATTTTTTAGATTACTTAGTTTCTGCTTAATGAAAAAACTCTTATTTCATTTTGTTTCAGGTTCTGTAGTGCAGCCAGCAGGCGCTTTTGCTCAAGGAATTCTTAACTCAAAAAATGATAAAACGTCAAAATATAATGTTTTATCGTCGACAGTGGGAGGAGCTAAGGAAAAGCCCTCAATATTTGGTTTTCCCATGCCACCTAATAGCACTGTACCCATAAAACCTTTAACTGCTGTAAAAAAAACATATACATTCTCGACCAAAAAAACGTGTACATTAGGAACATCACAGGACAAGGGTCTTACGAAGACTGAGCAAAAGCCCAATGCAAAGGGAAAAGATCCTCCTTCTATGACAAGCAAGAAATTGAGCGTTTTTTTCAATGAGAATGATAAGAACGTAATTTATAAAAAGGGTTCGACAAAATACAATTGCTATTTACAATCTACTTCCAGTAAATCGGGAGAAATCTGCAAAAATCCTAAATCAGGTTTCGACTTCAGTCCTTTTATTAACGAATCCTCAGCTTGTAGCACATCACATTCTACAGTAGTTACGCATTCTTCACCCGAATCTAGATTTAAGTTTAACTTTGCTAAGTCTATTTCTGGAAATACTAACAATACGTCAGAACCGGATCACGATCTTACTGCTATCCTACCTCAATCAAGCAATGAGTCTGTGTTTTATTTCGAAACAAGGAATGAGCAAAGTTCCGAACCGAAGTTGTCAACACCGAAGGTTCGTAAGTCCAAGCCCCTGCACTCTGGGAAGGAGCCAAAGTGTTCGGGTTTTGACTTCAGTGAATTTCTCAAAGCTACTCCAAGTTTGAATTGTGAAGACAATAGAAGCAAATCGAGAGAGAATACTCTAATGCCTTCGACGAATATTACAACTGTAAATAGTTGGAACGCATCGAATACCAACGTCATACAAAGCGTCAACACGCCTCTTTTCTCTCCGATAGTATTTTCTGATGTTACTTACTCAGACAATTTCGAAGGGAACCTCAAATCGCTTTCTAGTAAGGCAGCTAGAGTTTTTAATTATAAACAAGATAATTCTATTACTCCTCATCCTGATACTTCGTCAAACTTTATTACAATAATTGATGAGGATATTGAAAGTCAGCCATCTACTTCAAAAAGACCATCTACAGGAGTGAGGAATGATTTTGGCAGTGGCATGCCATTTTCTATTTCCCGAAATACAGATCCATTGGATTCACTCCCGACCAATTCTAGTCTTACCGTCTCCTACACTGAAGGTGGTAACTCTTCGACAACAAGCCAAGCAAACCCCAGCACCGACGATTCGATTGGGAGCAAGAACAACGAGAAAATATATTTCAGTTCTCAATTGCTTAATCTTTCAAAAGGTAATTTCTTTTTACATTCACATAGAACTCTGTAAACTTTGTATCCCTGTGCAAAATGTTAATCTTAGAACGGCAACCTCATAATTTTCACGTACTTTCTTTGAGATAATTTCATGTAATTTCCGAACGGCTGGTACAATTGATGTAATTCTTTCAGTGATTCTTCAAGTATTGACCACAAATAGCATAGCTAGGCTGTGGTGGAGAATAAACGGATGGGAGGGGAGGGATGACTGTAAAGCTCAGAGATGTTTGTCTTTTTGACGAGTGTTGGTGTTCTAGGGTTAACGACACCCCAAAATAGATTATTACAATTTAGAAGTGTTTTACTATTTAATTATTTTTATAAAAAAAAAAATTAAACTATTTGGGCTCGAATCCCAGCCCACAGAGTAAATTAAAAAAAAAAACATAAAGATTTTAAAATGAAAACACTTACGGTACAGACCTGTGAATTAACCCTATCGCGGACAATTACAGACTGAGTGGGTTTTAGTTTGGAAGTTTTGAATTTAGTGCCAGTGTCACCAGAATAGTTTTAAACATTCCCGCTAGATGCCGGGGGGAAGTAAAAAATAGACTGGAGCTCGTCTTTGTCTGGAGAATCAAAAACGTCACCGCTAGAGCGGTCTTTGTTATTCTGAGGTACCCCACTCTGCGCCAGTCTGCTCCCCACTTTTCATGTGTTACCTTGCTTAGAGATTGCTCTTTAAAACTTCCGCTGCTAATAAGACATTTTTCTAATTCTTTATATATTACAAAAGATATTTTGAGTGGTTAATTCCTTATTGGGCATATCAAATACTTGTTATTAGCCTATTTCTCATATATTTTGATGGAAATAACTTACATTTTCCATTATCAGCGCTTTTTTGGTGGACGATTCTCAATCAAGAAAATGAAAAAAGGTTTGGGAACTTTTCTAAGCCCTTGAATATTTGGTAAATGTGAGCCAATTATCATTATCAATAAACATATTTTCTGTGTTTGAGCTCAATTGGCCCTTGAAAATACACTAGAATAACCCCCAAAACATCCTCCCATTACGGTGATAGTCTCATTCAATAGAACCATTGCACCCGTCGCAGGGTTAAGCATGACTTCTACTAATTGTACTGATAATGATAGTGAGTCAGAATCTGTTGATTTTATTATTAATTGTGGATATGTTTTTTCAGGAGATTCGCAGATGCCTAGTTGTCCTGGAACGAGCAGACCTATGGAGCCGTTACCCGATACCAATTCCAACGTATCTCAGGAGAGCAGCAAACCATTCGAATTCAAACCCTTGGTTTGGAATACATGGGTTGGCCCAACATCCCCCGACTTTGCGGTTCCTCCTCAACAACAAACCAGTTCAGTTTCAGATCACAATTCTTTCAAGTATTTTAACCCTGCTGCTCAGGTAACGAAAAGTTGGGTTTCTCAGCAAAATATTTTCCCTGGTAAAAGTAGTGAAACGTTTCCTTGCGATTTTAAAAAATATCCGTCTGAATCGACAACTTACTTCCCTCTTAAGGATTCCGGAGAGAGGAGCGAAGCATCTGATTCAGGACCGAACAAAAGTTACTTCATGAAAAGTGATGCTAGTTGTGAAACTGAAGCATTCCTAACCTTACCTTCCTCTCTTCTCAATCCCAACAGTACCAACATCGGCCACGGAGGCAGCGATATTGACTATTCTACTTCGGCTTTGTTTAAACCTAGGGGTTCATCTCGGAATCAGCTCTTCACATTTGGGCGAGACAATAACAAGCTTTGGGATTCGGGAAGCCTTCCTTCCACTTCACAAGGCAATTCTAAGCCTGATGGATTTCAATACCATTTATTCATTAGAAAATAAATACTCTGAAAAAGAGAAGGAAATCAATGGAGTTGTTTCTGAAGTAGAAATGGATATTTTATTATTGAAAAGAAATTTAAAATAAATATATTACTATTCTATGTTCCCATCCTAATGACTTGCTACTTAGCCATGCTTAAATTGGCCAAAGTCATATCTTGGTATTAATAATGAAAATATTAATTGTGATATGTAGCATTGCTGTATTAATGTATATTTTTTCTTGTATAAAAATTGTATTTCTTAATAGTATTTATTTTTTAATATCTTAAAATTCATCTCCTCCCACTTCGCCACATATGTACCTTTTGGGTACATTTTCTTTTCACCTAATGAACGAGTATCCATGCCAACTAGAAGCGGAAGTGGCTCAATTCCCTCTCCTGCTCGACTTCCATTCATCCCAAGACAAGCTTTATGACAACCACCAAATAATAGAGACTTAATTGAAATTTAACCTCCCTAGTTTTATACAAACTCATTTTACTGCTAAAATATATTTTTTTTAAAAAGTTTACACTCTGACTGGGTTGTTAGCTACTCTGTATCATTCCAATTTTAGTATATGTACCGCCGAAGCCATTACTGGCTTACTAGTTAAATGATTGATCCCTCTCTAAAGAGAAAGGATTTTAATCATGAAAATGTCATTTAGGAAGTAAATATAAACCATTTATTATTATTATTTTTTTAAATAAATTGTACATTTATTGAATATACACATCAATGATTACAAATCAATTCCTGTAAAATAATAAATTTAATTGCCAAAATCAATACCCGGCCAAGTGACCAATGACGTCAGTTAAATCTTCAATGCCCAGATTCACCCCAAAACAAAACTTTATTGTTAAAGATTACAATATCTACATTTATACAAGTACAGAAAGTCCAACTATTGGACCGACTCTGCGCACCAAGATGATGGGTGAGTGGCAACTACCGGCCAGAGAATGTCCTCTGTGTTGGGGTTATTATACCATCTTCTTATCTTATGGTGATGCCATTACTTAATTGTGACATCAGTGTGATGAATCAGTGGTTTGCTGGGATTTATCCACTCCTTCCCGAAGATCGAGGCTCTGACGAGATTTTAGTAAAGTTCCAATGGTCAAAATATGGTGCAGTGGCAGTTGGTCGGTTTACTAATTTACAATGAAATGCCGGTTCAACTCTAGTTTTCTTACAAGAGTTTTTAAAACGAAAAAATAAAGTTAAAATATTATATACAAATAAATAAAGTACAATCAACGATATTAAATAATACATACTATAATAATAATAAGAGGATTCTATATCTTGTAGAGTTTCTAATGACATTTCAGACATGATCTGATACTTATTCAATTATTACTTATTATTATTACTTATTCAATTGTCGAAAATATATGGTTAAACATTACTCTACATTATGAGGATACTGAACAATAATAATTAGTTAAATTTATATTTACAATGATTTCATTATATCCTAATTTTATTAAAGAACAAGAAATAATAGGTTCTACCTTCTTTGTATTATTGAGTTTATAAGTTCTTTATATCCAAACATTAACTTAAGATTCCGTTTTGTAGGGAATTTATTAAGCTTTCGATTGGCACACTTCCACTTATAACAATTTCGCAACAGTTTTGATATATTTATGACTATATACGGACACTTCAAAGCTGCTCCTGGCTGATAATAATTGCATTTTAGCGCGGTTCATCCCTCCCTCCGCTTACGAGGTTGGCCTGATGACGCAATCCGGAAGTGCCGACACGAAAATTTAATGTTTCATATCCCATAGATCAATAATATAAAGGTGGTTCAAATTTGTATATATATATATATATATATATATATATATATATATATATATATATATATATATATTGTAAGGGAATGATTAGCAAGGGCGTGATTTCAAGGAATAGATAATGGGGAAATATTTTAGAGAAGCGGAAATTCCTATCAAAACTATGATTAACACTCAGGTTACTATTACATACATAAATATCATAAAACATCGCTAAGATGAGAGAAAAGGTTGAGTGAGAGAGAGACAGCTAGATAAGAGATATCAAATATCATTTGGGGAGATAAGAGCATATTTTGGAACTGACCTACCTCTCATAGCCACCTCGGCCAAGACCTCAGGAACGGGCGTGGACTCTGACCCGTCGGAGGTAAGCCAGCTCTTTTTATACCCTTTTTACCCCACTCCTGCTTAAGCACGTGGATGGAAGAGAAACTCTTGTCAGGTCTTAAATCTTCCGGGAATCTTACGAATCAGCCACGTGCGGTTCCAACAACCCAGACGCAACGTTTGCGGATTCGTGGTTCTCACATCTCTAGAGATGGACAGACAACCTTTCCAACAAACCCCAACACGTTATGGTTATGAATAGGGATTACTTTACTCTCTAATAGAGCCAACCACCGAATATCCGTATATGGCGGTCCTTAAACCAGGAAACGTGGTGACATTTGATGAACAACTACCCAGTGCCGAGATATCAGTTAGAGGAATTATCCTATCAGCGTCAGCAGTACAGCCACCGGCCTATCTCGGGAGCAGGGTTCTTATCTAATGCCCGCTTGCAGCTGGCCATTTAAATAAAACCCCACACCTGACACCAATTGTATAGCTCTATTTTCAATTTTTCTACGAAGGACTTAACATCCGCCGTCATGCCCGGCCAATAACATGAGCTTTTGATTACCGCGAGAGTACGATCAGCCCCCGGGTGCCCAGCAATTGGAGTGATTTTCTTCAACGATTGTTTTTCATAGACCCTAAGGCACCATACGCCTCCATTCCGACTCATCCGTTGCCCCATCGACCCAATATAGCAGCCCATCGGCATCTGCTCGTACATGCTCGGTGCCTCTCTTGATGGCTGTCTGACACCACTGATCATTCTTTTGAGCAACCCTCAATGTGCTCGGGTTATTTTCCGCCTATTTCCCTTGACTACAGCTATTGTACGGCTTAAGGCATCAGCGTTAGAATTTTTCTTTCCCGGGCGATGTTCGACTTCATTGTCAAACTCCTCTAACCGAAGGGCCCACCTGGGACGACGGATCTCGAAGGTTTAGCATCCATCTCAAGGCAAAGTGGTCAGTGACTAGTTTGAACCTTCGCCCTAGCAAATATCAACGGAAGAGCTTTGTCGCCCACACCACCGCTAACAGTTCTCGTTCTGTCGCCGAGTAGTTGAGTTTTGGACCCTTCAACTGCCTACTAGCGTAGCAAAGAGGTCTCTCGCCGCCATCTCTGTACTGGGACGGGATGGCACCCAGAGCTACTCCTGATGCGTCGGTGGACAATACAAATGGCTCACTAAAGTTGGGATAACACAAGACAAGTCCGAACTTAGGATTTCTCTTAGTGATTCGAAAGCCTTCCGTGGTCTATCGCCCTAATCGTGAGCCAGTCAATTCCGTCAGTGGTCTGGAAAGATCCACAAAGCCGTTTATAAATTTGCGATAATAGCTAGCCAACCCTAAAAAACTTCGCAACTCCTTCACATTTCTGGGGGTCGGAAAAGACTTGATTGCCTCAAATTTACTAGGGTCAGGCTTCACCCCCCCCCTCCCCCCGGCCGTAACTATGTGTCCCAGATAGGTCACTTCCGACGCCGCAAAAGCGCACTTATTTAAGTTCACTTTTAGATTAGCACCTCTGAATATCTCGAACAACTCCTCTAACCGGCGCATGTGTTCCCTCAGTGATGAGCTATAAACCACCACATGATCGAGGTAAACAAAACATCCTGCGCCCTTCAGTCGGCCAAGAAGTTGGTCCATGACCCGTTGGAACGTGGCAGGTGCCCTCGCGAGGCCGAAGGCCATTTTTTATTAGTACTCATAGTGGCCGTTCACAGTTGTGAAGGCCGTTTTTGCCTGATCCTGGGGTGCTATCGGTATTTGGTGGTTCCCACTAGAAAGATCAATTGTGGAAAAGATCTGGCTATTCCCTAACTGTTCTAAGGTTTCCTTTATTAGCGGAAGGGGGTAAGTATCCACCTTAGTAACCGCATTGAGGCCACGGAAATCTGTGCAGAATCGATACTTTAAGTCACCTGTTGGGGATGTTTTCTTGATCAAAATTACAGGTACTTGCCAAGGACTCTTAAACAGCGTAATTACACCTCGTTCAAGCATCGTCTGAACTTGCCGTTCCATTTCCTCCCGTTCACTGAAAGGCACACGGTACAGGCGTTTCACCACAGGTCTGGAATCTCCCGTTTCAATATGGTGCAGAACAGGCAGGGAGCAACCTTCGGGGCCTGGGTCGTTAAAAATGTCTGCAAATCTGGACATTGTGTACGTCGAAGGAGGTAGGAAACGATGAGAGACGTACCCAGCCTTTAGAGCCTCCGACAATCTCTCACCTATCCATCCTCCCGCCGACACAAAGGTGCGGATGTCCCCGCAAGCCCCCGCACATACGCCTCCTCTCGTATGTCGCAAGCTTGCGGACACATCCCCGGGAAAGGAATACCTATTTCTCTAGCTTCAACTCCGAGACAGTCAGTCACCAGAAACCTGGGCAAACTGACCCAGAATATCTAACACACGCCACTATGTCTGTAACCGGCGAAGCCTGAAGGGTCCCCGGCCACCAACCCGTGTCTCCGCCGTAACGTGTCTCGCACTCGCCTCCTCATCCATATCGCAATCACACCAAGCACTCTCACACAGGCCGAAGCCAAACAATTTACCTCTGAAACAACCATGTCCACTGAGCATCTGACACACACGCTGGTCGACTTTCATCCATCCCATCTTCGTTCTCTCTTCCACATTCGCAACCCATTCTTACGTCCATCTTCCATTCACAGATTCATCCCACCTCCTCTGCCATTCTCTCAAACATACATTCCTCAACGCACTTCTCACTCTCACACCCACCAGAACTCTGCCTCTCCACTAAACTCTTCCAGTGCTCCTCAACCTGTAGGCCGCCCACCTTCTCTCGACCTCCAACACAGGCCACCTGGTCCACAGGCCACTTTCCGGCGAGCACCTCCAAGGCGTCCGTGGACACTGTTCTATACGCCTTGGTCATCTTGAGCAGGATTCTTCGCTGGCTCATCCTGAGTCTTCTTCTCGTCCACACAGTAAGCTTGTCCCCCAGGCACCAGCTCCATAACTTATAATTGCAAGTACCAATCCATTATACAACACATTCATCCATCCCATCCTCACACCTTTCACACTCGCATAAATCCCAAGCACCCTCCCAAACAAGTCCACAGCCCTATCACACACAACACTCACATGCCTTCCGATCCTCATTAGCTCTTCCCACAGCACTCCGAGGTACCTCACACTCTTCACACACCTCAACACATTCTCACGCACAAACACTCTAGCATCTCTTTTAAAACATCCTTTCAGCATCATGCACACCGTCTTCTCCGCCGACAACACCATCTTATACGCATCCATCCATTCAACAATCATACCCACAGCCACACTTGCCTTTCTCTCCAACTCACTCCTCGACTCACCCTCACAATCACCACACCATCATCCGCAAACGCAATCATATCGATGCCGCTATCATTCATCCTTCTAACACATCCATCAAACACTAACTTCCATACTTGCGGTCCTATGACCGACCCTTGCGGACACCCCATATTCACTCTCTTTCTCACAACACCCACACCAACATTCATCTCAACCATTCTTCCTGACAAGTAGTCCTTCATCAGCTCGTACCCTTCCTTGCACACATTCCTTTCACGCAAACACCTCGACACACTGGGCCACCATACTCTATCAAAGGCACCACTCACATCTAGGAACACACCCATAACATATTTACTCTTACTCATCTCAACCACTCTTCTCAACTCATTCATAGCATCTTCCGTACTTGTACCTTTCATAAACCCATACTGCCTCACATGCACACCATCATAAAACATCCACTCCAACTTCCGCACAATCAGTCGTTCCAAATCCTTGCCCATCACGGGTAGCAAACATATCGGTCTATATGACTTCACCATTTCCGGGTCCTTGTCCTCCGCCTTCAACAGAGCCCTCACTACTCACCTCTTCCAGCGGTTGGGGAAGACTCTGTACTTCCCACAGACACAGAGGCTATACAGCCTCGGCAGCACTCCACTCAGCACCTCCCAGCCTTCTTTGAGCATCTCCACACACACCCCATCCATCCCAGGAGCCTTCCCACTCTTCCCCTCCCACACAACCTCTCTCACATCTCTTTCACTCACCATCCATCTCTCACCATACACCGGACGGAACCTTTCATTCTCCCTCCTCACACGACCATGCAACATCACATTCTCTCCATCCACACAATCATCCAACACAAGCCCATTCAACAATCTACTTGCACTCTCCTCCCAGTCAATCACTCCCTCATTCTCACCAATCATACCCATCACTCTCTCCGGTGCAGTCTTACCAACTCCCATCTTCTATAACAGGTTCCAGGAGCCCGCCTCTTCCTGCTGCGCCACAAAGTTCTCCCAACTCTCTCTCTCTCTCTCTTCGCCCTCTTTATATTCTAATACTTCGTCCGCTCTCTGACGAACTCCTGCCTCTTAGTCTGCTGCACCTCACAATCACTCTCTCTCTCTGCCATTCCCTTCTCAGTCTCGCCACTTTCAATCTACATCCGTTCAACTCCTCCGACCACCAACACACACCTTTCATCCTCCTCACAACCCTCGGTATCGCCTTCCTAGCACAACTAAGCAGCCATCCTTCCACTCTCCCAGCCATTCTCACTACATCGTTTCTACACGAGACACTAAAACACGCAACCTCATTCACACTCTCACTCAAACACTCCCTGAACTTCTCCCAATCAGCCTTCCGCAGTCGGAACCTTGCTCACTCAGCCACTCCATTCTCCCTCGCCTTTCACCACTTCAAACCCAATCACCCTATGCGCGCTAGAAGTCGAACAGTCATACACCCTCCACCCATTCACTCTCCCATACATACTAGGCGACACTACAGTCACATCGATGAAACTGGACCCTAGAGAGCTGCTAAACGTCGGCACCAGTCCATCATTTAACATCATCCACCCAAGTTCATCCACACAGTCTTGCACACCCACACCTCTCTCGTTCAAGACCTCACCACCCCATCTGGGATTCCTCGCATTCACATCCGCACACACAATTACATCCTTCCCCCTCAATACTCTGCCAATCATCCTCAACCTCTCCAAATACCCATCGATCTCCTCCGACGGCTGGAAGTACATGCTCACCAGGTAGACCACTGCGGCTCTTGATACCAACTGTACAACCACACAGTGCTCAGTATACAATGAACCAATCTTCAGTACTCCCACACTGGGATCCACAACAGCCGCCCAGGATCTCTCATTCGCACCACTCCCTACAATCACTCTAGCACTCATACCAAAGCCCGCCACCTTTCCGTCCGCTCTCAACCAAGGCTCCTGCAACGCAACCACACTCACACCCTCATTCACACACTGCTCCCTTAACTCAGCTGTAGCCGCCGCCGCTCGATCCAAGTTGAGCTGAGCTATCTTTAACTTACTCATACTGAGTGTTCCGCTCCAGCGTCCTCTTCTCCATCTGATATACTGGACAACCCTTCCAGTTAACCTAATGTTTATACTCCTTGAAGCCGTACCTCTTACAGTTGGCACAGTTCAGCTCCTCCCTCTTCACCTTCTTGCTACATGCTACCTCGTGATGGCCATCACACCCACACCATCCACACGTCAATTTCACATCACACATACTCCCTGCATGCCCAAATCTATGACACTTACGCACATCCAAAAATTCAAACACCCTTCATGCTCTCACACCAATATACAATCTCCCTGTAACAGTCATCCTCTGAAACACTCTGGGACTCACTCGTATGACCCAGTCCACACTCTCGCTCTTTCTCTCATCAGTCTCTCTCCTCCTCATAACATACTCCGGCACCCACTCTCTCTTGCACTCCTCTTCAGTCATACCTACAAACACACCCTCATTTCTCATCTTCACACATCCTAGCAACTCACTCTTCTTAATACAGTCATCCACTCCCAACACCTTCACGCGCGGCATCCTCCATCCATCCTGCCCATCCACAACCAAACCTCTCTCTTTCAACCTAGCATTCGTCTTCAATCTCTCCACATCCGTCGCATCATGAACTTCCACTACATAGTTCCTCCCACGCCTCAGCAGACCTCTCACTCTCACGTCACCCTCTTTCACTCCCAAACACTCCACCACATCCTTCCTCGTCACACCCCTTTCATCCTTAGGTACCTCCAAAATCACACCCTTACCCTTTCGCACCACTGTGGACCACGACTCTCTCACTCGCTCATCCACATCCATGAAAGTCACATTCGCCTCATCTCTCGCTCTCGCACTCACACTCTCTCTCACAGCCTTATCTACAACCTCAGCCACTCTCTCATTTACTTCCACCTCATTCACACGACTCACAACGTCTCTTAGCACGTTCTCTTCTAACGGCAACACCGTCTTATGGACCTCTCCAACCCGTACATACACTCTATCCATAGTTTCTTTGACTTCGTCTATAAAGCTCCTGGCCACTCCGATATCTCCTGCCCCCGTCTGCATGTCAGCCGCCAGCCTCCTTCCACTCTCCTTCACCGTCTTGCCGATTCCTTTTATCTCGTCCATACGCTCAGATTCGTATACCGACAGGGTATCGAATGCACCCGCTACCTCAGTCTTCACTTTTTCAAGTGCCTCTGCACACTTCTTTTGCACCCGTTCGATCGCCCTCTCTCCAGACTCACGAGCCTCCCTGGCCACTGCCTCCACCATCTCCTTGCCCCAGTCCACGTCCATCAACGACTTCAGTCTCTTTTCCACTTGGTAGACACGCTGCGCCATCCGACTCACCTTGAAATATTCGGCCTCCATCCTCTTAAAGGCCTCCTGTATCTTTACAAATCGGGCACCAAAGTATCCCTCGTGCTTCGAGCTGAAATTCTGAAGTATGTAACCTTTAATCTCATCCATAGCAAGCTCCTCCCCGAAAACTGCCTCTGCCTTGGCGTCGAGTAGCTCCCTGCGCCCACTCCACTGAACTCCTTCTCCACCTGCATCCCCTCTACAGCTCCAATATCCTGCTGCACCACGCCCGTAGGCGAACTCGTCTCCTCTTCGTTGTTTGGGCAAATCTGGACATTGTGTACGTCGAAGGAGGTAGGAAACGATGAGAGACGTACGCAGCTTTTTAGGCCTCCAACAATTTCTCACCTATCCATCCTCCCGCCAACACAAATGTGCGGATGTCCCCGCAAGCCCCCGCACATACGCCTCCTCTCGTATGCCGCAAGCTTGCGGACACATCCCCGGGAAAGGAATACCTGCTTCTCTAGCTTCAACTCCGAGACAGTCAGTCACCAGAAACCTGGGCAGACTGACCCAGAATATCTAACACACGCCACTACGTCTGTAACCGGCGAAGCCTGAAGGGCCCCCGGCCACCAACCCAACCCGTAGTACCATTTTAGGACTTAGTCCATCTGGTCTTGAATGGTCACAGACCCGGAGAACGTTCTCTCCTACGGTTCCCCTATACATAGGGAACCAGGGGGGGGGGCTAACCCTGGCTCCCCATAGAGAGGGAGGGATCCGTACCCTCAAATCTGGACAATAAGGACTCCATGTCCCTCCTCTCCCTACCACTTAGTAGTGGTAGCCCAATTTCCTAAGTAGCCACTTAGGCACAATTTTTTTCGCCAACGATCGAGGCGAAACCAATGGGGGGTTTAGAGCCACCCTTGTGTTCCCTGTGCGAACCAGAGCCACTGCCTTCCGCCCAATCTCTCTCTACCAGACATGTTCTCTCGTCTTAGCGATGTTTTATGATATTCATGTATGTAATAGTAACCTGAGTGTTAATTATAGTTTTGAAAGGAATTCCGCTTCTTGGGGTCTCCCTTGGTCTAGTGGCTAACGCGCTAGATTCATAAGCGGGAGATGGTGGGTTTGATCGATATATATATATATATATATATATATATATATATATGCGCCGGAAAGAATACTAGGAGAAAATGCAAATCCTCTTGGATCCGAGGACTTATGAGTGTGGGATAAAGGACCCTACTCGAATCACGGAAAATAATATTATAAAAATCTTGAAGAGTGGTTGAGTGGAAAAGAAATTGATGAACGATATTACTCCTGATGATTCAAGGGTCCCCCGTATGGTTGATAATCAAAAAGAAGAAATGGGACAGAGAATAACACAACCATACGTCAGAGGAAAAAATAATTTCGGGGGGGGGGGCTGGGAGCACCTAGGCGTTTGGGGTGTAGTGACATTTTTAAATATTTTAGTGTAAAATCGTTTGTTTTAAGGTCCCCTGGACAACTAGTATACCAGGGTAAATGTAGAAGACATTTTTCGTTATTTTTTTTGTTGAGTGTTCTCAACAAACCAAAATTTGGGGGGGCTGCAATACCTCCCCCCTACCCACCCTTATATACGCCCACGCCATGGGCGTATATAGAAAATAATTTCGGGAGGGGCTGGAAAAATTTCGATGACCATTTCCGGGGTATGGAATACTAACAATTTAGATCTTGGAATAGTTTTAAACAACTAAAACGCTATTACACCCAAAATAAAATATTTTTATGAACATAGTGATCTTATTTAATTTATTTATAAGGGCTTATGACACATTTTTACCGATCTACTCAAAATTTCGGGGGGGGGGGGGAGGCTGCAGCGGCCCACGCACTCGACCAAGGGGAGACATTTTCTGCCTAGTGAAACTAGGAGGGGGCGGAGTTCAGACGCATGATGACAAGAACGATGTAAATAAACAAGCTGAGTCTATAAAAAAACACAACAGGATCAAATATAATCAGTTCTTATCTAGCTTCCGAGGTTGATATTTCACTCTTAGCTCTCATGTACTGTTCATTTTAAAAACATTGTACGCCTCGGGCTCTTCTTAAGTTATCTCTATCTATCTCTTTCTCTCTCTCTCTCTCAATATATATATATATATATATATATATATATATATATATATATATATATATATATATATATATATATATATATATATATATAGGGTCTTTTTGCGAAGACCACATCCAGTTACTTTTGAAGTAGCAGTAGTGATTGTATCAGTGATTGAGCGCATGCGCATCACTCCTTTGCCTTCCTATTGGAGGATTCGGATGACCAATTGCTTTGGTTTTTGCTGGGAGTAAAGTAACTTTCAACAGGGAATTAGCTTTTGTTTATGAAAAAGCTCTGTTTATGTTAGTTAGAAAAATGAGTTTTACAATTAGTTCGCGATTTTCCTGACAAAGAAAAAGGGATTGCTTTCTTACTCGGACAAATTAATGGAATTCTATTAATTTTAGCGAGTTGGATAGACTAGAGTCGCTAAAATTAATGTAATTCTATTAATTGTGAGTTGGATTGACTAGGGTTTTGATATCTTGTTGAGCGAGCGTAGCGAGCGGAAACGCATAGCATGTAATGCCTAATAAATGTAAAATATCCAAAAAAGAGAGAGAAAAGGAATAAAATATGTTTGTTCACAAATAACGTTGTTTGTTATCCTTCATAACCTGCAAAACAGTCAACTTTAATGCTTAATAACTTATTTCATAGTTGAGAGAATTGATTTTGATCATATTAACCTTTTTATTAATAAATATTGCTTGCCATTATCTAATATGGAATATAACCGTAGATAACGAGTCAAGAAGTAGTAGATAACCAGCAAAGAACCTATAAGCTAATCAGTAAGCTTATCAGCGAGTACGAATAACTGTTATAAATCACTACTGCTACTTCAAAAGTAACTGGATGTGGTCTTCGCAAAAAGACCCTATATATATATATATATATATATATATATATATATATAT
The DNA here is from genome assembly GCA_946811695.1 of Gonocerus acuteangulatus. Lineage (NCBI taxonomy): Eukaryota > Metazoa > Arthropoda > Insecta > Hemiptera > Coreidae > Gonocerus > Gonocerus acuteangulatus. The sequence continues at coordinate 77,123,128 of OX328130.1, read as the reverse complement.
ATATATATATATATATATTTATATATATACACACACACTCACACTGGTTGCCACCCTTTTATAATGCCAACAGCACTTGGTCGGTCACCCATCCTAGTACTGGCCACGCCCGACGTTTCTTAACTTCGGTGATCGGTGCATTCAACGCGGCTATGGCCGTGTGCTATTGGAGTAGATGTTTAATTTTTTCATCAAACTTTAATCATATCGATTCGATGCTTTACAAATGAAACCTAGAGATGAAATGAGAAGAATGTTGGGGAAACGCGCTAGCCAAGCTGAACCAGTCCCTGCAAGTCTGACGTTATTTACTTAGCTAGTAACCCTTCAGTCTTATCAACTCATCCCATTAGTCGAAATGTGTTTGAGAACTCCTTTGTTATAATAGACCCAGGGCTTTAGTCTGTTGGCAGCCATGTCGAAACTTGTTTTCAGAGAACTGCCCATGTCTACATTACTCATTTCATACAATTTCTTTCATTATAAATATATTTACTTCATACGAAGGATTATAAAGAATTTAATAAATTAATGACTCTCCAAAATCTTCTATTTTGATGTTCCCCTTCTGTAAAATATGAAATTCTGTTTACACGTTTTATCACCCCCCCCAATCTTTTTTATCTCTTTAAAACTTCTTTTTAACTTATTAACGTTTTTAAATAGTCCTAAATATTTTATCTTTATAAAAAATATTGTTGCATCCTAATTTGCACGAAACATTAAAGCATCGTAAATAAAACGGTATACTACTCAATAAAATTTGTAGTGATAGCATGCATCCTTCCAACTCTCGAGATAATTGACTCACCATAAAGACTGTTTCTCCGTTCATAAGATTATTTTGATAAATTACCACAATTTATCACTTATCTTGGTGGTAGCTCTTTCTGTAAACCACAGGCTTTATCTTGTCAGCCAAACGTACCTGTTCTTTAAAGAGTCTTATTTTCTTGTTTTATTGAAGAGGAGTGCCTTGAAGATGGATTCCAATTCCAAGTAAATACAATATTGTTTCTTCTCTTTACATACAGGTTTTATTTACTTCACAATTTGCTGTAAATTGTCAGGTTACTAAAGAACACATGGAATAGTATTTATAGATAATGAAGTTTGGGAGCTCACCAATTTTTGTAGATTCATATATACGTAGTGCTGAACTGACAATAATTTGAGTTACAATTTCAGCCAAGTACAAACTTTTCATGAGTATAATTCCACTGTAATTTAAACATGCCAATTATTAAAATTATTTTAAACTATTTGGTCATATTTTTGTTGACTCAATGAACACTATATTACCTCCCTGTGAAAACTGGGGTTTTTAGCATTAATTCATGTTATCCTGACATCCAGTAATATGTCCCAAATGGGCATAAGAATAAACACAAGAATATATACAAGGAATATACTGAATGAATGAATGGTTTTATTTAACAGTAATATTACAATCTTCACAAAATAAATAAATACAAAAAACTTCTCCATAATGGACATTTGTCTGCTTAAAAATTAAATTCTGATATATGTTGCCTGTAATGGTATGCTTCCATAAGAAATCCATTCCATTTAGCCGAATCCACACTATTAAAGTAAGCAATAATTTAGGATTCTTCTAGGCTTCATTTTGTGAACAACTTTTTTCTATATTTATTTAATATTGGGCATTTTCCAAAGAAGTGAAAAACTGTTTCATTTTCATTTCTACTTCACATATTGCACGTATATATTATAGTGGGGTCCCACCGCTTATAGTTTAGATTCAGGGGGTCTTAATCAGATTAGTTCCACCAATGATTTCATTTAGTAACAGTTGCTTATTGATAAATTAAAATGTATTTAAATTTTAACCTCCATTTATAATTAAATCAGAATTTTAGGATGGGTTATCCATAGGTCACCAACTTTTTCTACCCAGGATAGGGCTGGTGCCTTTTTTTCCAAAGAAAAGCCATCACCCCTAGTGGGAATCCATGACCTTAGGCATGGAGTGCATATGCCTTAGCACTCACAGCCACCAAATTTCCAAGAATGGTATCAAATTACATAGTAAACGCTACTAAATATCAATATAAAATCACTGATGGGGATAATCTGAACAAGACCTGAGTCAAGTGTTCTCATGCCTTAAAGATTAACCACATAAAATTTAGTGTATTGCTGTCCTTAATTTTTCTTCTTTTTTTTTGGAGGGGGGGGGGGGGTGTTTTCTGAATCAATTTTTTTATCTGATGGTTTATATCCAATAAAACATAGCAGCATCCATCTTTTCAAGATAATATTGATGAAGAACTTTTGAGTTTTCCTGGTACAAAACCTCCGACTGCCAAAAAAAAAAAAAAAAAAAAAATGAACCCAAAAAAATTTATGGAGTAGCTACCATTTTTGCCTTGCAGTTTGTGCTTAATATACTTACTCATCTGACTTGTAGACACACCCTCTGTTACATCTTGTCTGCAATAAGATACAAATATTTCTCGTATTGCACATGTTAGAAAAAAATAAACAAAATCTCTAAATTGCACAAAAAACTCTTTTGCATTTAAAATGTCGTAATCACTATAATGTACTTATTTTCTCTTTTTTTTTTTTTTTTTTTTTTTTTTTTTTTTTTTTTTTTAAATGTCATGTTTATGAGCTGTATGTGTCTCATATCACACAAGTGGAAAAATTCATGTGGGTCATATATGTGTTGTAACTCAATCAACTCACACTACTATTTCTAAAGTGACACAACCCAAAAATGGGTGTTTTTCAGTTATGACATGAAATACATGGTAAAAGTCTATTTATCAACCGTCAAAACTGTATGTACCTAGCTTCAGAGCTTCTACACTAGAGGGTACTTGTGTCACTCTTCATGAATTAATGCTAAGCCCCCTACATAGGTATGAGTGACACATTTTCAGTTTGATTTTATTTTTATTTATGTATTTAAATATTAACGTCCATTATTATTAACTACGAATTTTGGGAAGGGTTATCTATAGGTTACCACCCTTTTCTAGCCAGGATAGGCCTGATTCTAAAGAAAAGCCACCACCCCATAGTGGGAATCGAACCCACAACCTTGGCACGGAGTGTTGAGTGCTCATGCCTTAACACTCTGGATTTTATTTTGAGTTGCGCTACTTTAGAAATAATAATGTTTTCCTCCCAGGCAATGTGTTAAATAAATAAATTGGCTTGTCTATCAAGGGATATTTTTTTTTTTTTTTTTTTTTTACAAAAAAGTAAAATTTGTAGTCGTGGAATTGATTATTTTTCTTTTACAGTAACATTATTGATGTTATCATCCAAATGCTGAACGTATTGGAGTGTCCAGTTTGCTTTGAGTACGTAACACCTCCAGTAATCCAGTGTACCGAAGGGCATATTGTATGCGGAAGTTGCAAACCGCAGCTTGCTTGTTGTCCTTTATGTGAAAAACAATTTTGCAATATTAGGATAAGGTCTCTAGATGCTGTAAGTTTTTCTTTTGTATTTATTCTTTCTTCTAGATATATTTTATTGTGCATGCAAATAAAGGATATTTTTCTCTTTGTGGTTACATCCAAACTGTCTTGAATTGTATGTATGTATATATATGTGTATATATATATATATATATATATATATATATATATATATATATAGGGGAAGGTGTTGTACCTTTGACCACTTTGCAAAATTGAATTTTTTTTTAGCTTGAATATTAACGCTAAATTCATTTTTTTTATTTCATTTTAATTAGTATTCTATTGCTTATCATATTTAATTTTTTCAAGGTTCTAACTTTACATTTAATATTTTTTTAAAAATAATCGTACAGTGGTCAAAGGTACAACGTGTAGTTGTACCTTTGACCACGGGGTGTTGTACCTCTGACCACGTAAAAACAACACAGCAGTCCAGAAAAAAAATTGTAATTGTGTTGTAACAACACAGTATTCAGTAGTATTGTAATTAATTGTAAGTTTAATAAATACAGGACAAGGATGTAAGCATAATAAAAAAAACTATTATTGATATTATGTTATGCTTAATATGCTGAAAAATCCAGTCCAACCGATAAACGTTTTAACTGTCAAGCAGATCCACTAGCAATAGTAGGGTATGGGAGTTTAGCCACAATGTCTTCAACATCAATATCATACAAATTTTCATCTTCTCTCGTAAACTTGTCACTTAAAGTTTGTTTTTTCAAATATTGGATCTTAAACATTGGACATTTAATACCACAGATCTCTGCGACTAAATATGAAATAGTAATGTAATGATCTAAAAGGGGGTGCTCTAGAAAAGGTCAGTTTCTGGCATAGCAAAGAGTAGCATTCCTATTCAAAATAAAGGCTAACTTATATTTCATAAGTCCATCACAAATATTATCATTTGTAAATCAATAAAATAAATAAAAGAGTAATAAAAGAGATAGCATTTGGCAGTGCTTAGTTGGCAGTATTTATTTTTTTTTTAAAAAATGGCAGTGTTAAGTAAAAGAAGAGTCCAAATGTATCGGCTAGGAGCGATAAGGTATACAAGTTCCCAGGAAGATAACAATAGAGGTGTTTCCAAGAATGAACATGAACATCCAGGGGGCGATTGCCGAAGACAGACACCCTTGGTGTGGTGGGAGTAACGCCTCTATAAAAGGGGCCTTCCCCCACCACTCGTTCTCATTTCAACGCCAGCCAAGGGCCAGAGCACACCCATTCCACCACCAGAGCCAGCTGGCCAGCCGACACCAAGCACTTCACCTGGACATGATGGCCAGACACAACTCCAAGATCTAGCAGCCGACCATCAATCTCCTCAACACAACTACAAGCAGCCTGCCTCTTCACTTCCAGAACATCATCCGTAAATAAGCTGAGTATAACTCACTCACTGCCAATCTTTAAATAAATTCTAAAAGCTATCTAAAACCTAATAATGGCCAAATTTTATCTTTTTGTATATATAAGTTAATATTTTAAATATGTTCTAACATTTCTTAATAACCCAACATTGATACAATTATGTGAGTCCAGCAATTTTTCTTTTTTATAATTTTTTATCACAGCCATGCCAAATCTTAAATTATATCTTTTATTCAATATAAGTCAATTATTTCCAACTCTATTTTATTTATAATGAACCTTTCTCCTGGTATTTAATATGGTCTCAACACATAAAAGGACAGATGGTAAGAAGTGGTTCTAATAATATATTTCTCATGCTTTTCTTTCAGGAAATTTATTAAATTAATTAATTATTCAAATGGTTTTCTTCATAATCCCGTATGTGGTGAGTTTGGTAAATTTAAATGAACCCTGAGATATAATGAAAATATAATATAAACTTTTCTAAATCAACTTTTTCTATATTAACTTTTAAATATATTCAATTTTCTTATTTTTGCCCAAACCAAAACACCACATATTGGTGACCCAACGTGGGGCAATCCACTAAACCTGTCTTCGAAATCCTGAACAGGTTGAGTCGCGTAATCATTTCCGTAGCTTTGTATTGCAGCGCTGCAGCCTAGAGAAGAGTTGCAGTAGGCGCGCGCGTTTTAAAACCAAAATTGAAATTTTTATTTTTTATTTTTATGTTTTCAGATTTTAAAATTGAGACCATATATTTAAAAAAGTGTGTTTTAAGGTTCAAAACATGAATTTTTATGAAAACTAAAATTTTTTGAGTGATATTAAATTTTTAGCAAATATTTTATTTTTGGCAGTGATATTTATTAAATTATGTATTTTTATTTAAGTTTTTACATATTTGTTTTGTCAGCTTGGCAAGTTTGCTACGACCACATAATTGGATCAATATTGGGAAATGTGATGGCAATTTTAAAAGATGCGCTAATGATAGATATAATTCTATATATTTATTTCTGTATCTTTTTATATTTTATTTTTGATTTATTGATTTTTGGATCATATTTATAATTTTTTTTTTATATTAAAATTACTTATTTTAACAATATGGAACATAACGAAGGTAATAGACGTTTCACCCAGAGTAGTAGGGAAGAAATAAATTCGGGTTTCACTAAAATGCAAGAATTGATGAAACAAATGATGACCCTAATAGTAAGCCAAAAATCAGAATCACAAAAATCCAAAACCGAAATAATAGAAAATCTAAAAACAGAATCACAAAAATCCAAAACCGAAATAATAGAAAATCTAAAATCAGAATCACAAAAATCCAAAACCGAAATAATAGAAAATCTAAAATCAGAATCACAAAAATCGAAAACCGAAATAATAGAAAATCTAAAAACAGAATCACAAAAATCCAAAACCGAAATAATAGAAAATCTAAAATCAGAATCACAAAAATCCAAAACCGAAATAATAGAAAATCTAAAATCAGAATCACAAAAATCGAAAACCGAAATAATAGAAAATCTAAAATCAGAATCACAAAAATCCAAAACCGAAATAATAGAAAATCTAAAATCAGAATCACAAAAATCGAAAACCGAAATAATAGAAAATCTAAAAACAGAATCACAAAAATCGAAAACCGAAATAATAGAAAATCTAAAAACAGAATCACAAAAATCCAAAACCGAAATAATAGAAAATCTAAAATCAGAATCACAAAAATCGAAAACCGAAATAATAGAAAATCTAAAATCAGAATCACAAAAATCCAAAACCGAAATAATAGAAAATCTAAAATCAGAATCACAAAAATCGAAAACCGAAATAATAGAAAATCTAAAAACAGAATCACAAAAATCCAAAACCGAAATAATAGAAAATCTAAAATCAGAATCACAAAAATCGAAAACCGAAATAATAGAAAATCTAAAAACAGAATCACAAAAATCCAAAACCGAAATAATAGAAAATCTAAAATCAGAATCACAAAAATCCAAAACCGAAATAATAGAAAATCTAAAATCAGAATCACAAAAATCGAAAACCGAAATAATAGAAAATCTAAAATCAGAATCACAAAAATCCAAAACCGAAATAATAGAAAATCTAAAATCAGAATCACAAAAATCGAAAACCGAAATAATAGAAAATCTAAAAACAGAATCACAAAAATCCAAAACCGAAATAATAGAAAATCTAAAATCAGAATCACAAAAATCGAAAACCGAAATAATAGAAAATCTAAAAACAGAATCACAAAAATCCAAAACCGAAATAATAGAAAATCTAAAATCAGAATCACAAAAATCCAAAACCGAAATAATAGAAAATCTAAAATCAAAATCACAAAAATCGAAAACCGAAATAATAGAAAATCTAAAATCAGAATCACAAAAATCGAAAACCGAAATAATAGAAAATCTAAAAACAGAATCACAAAAATCCAAAACCGAAATAATAGAAAATCTAAAATCAGAATCACAAAAATCGAAAACCGAAATAATAGAAAATCTAAAAACAGAATCACAAAAATCCAAAACCGAAATAATAGAAAATCTAAAATCAGAATCACAAAAATCGAAAACCGAAATAATAGAAAATCTAAAAACAGAATCACAAAAATCGAAAACCGAAATAATAGAAAATCTAAAATCAGAATCACAAAAATCGAAAACCGAAATAATAGAAAATCTAAAATCAGAATCACAAAAATCGAAAACCGAAATAATAGAAAATCTAAAAACAGAATCACAAAAATCCAAAACCGAAATAATAGAAAATCTAAAATCAGAATCACAAAAATCGAAAACCGAAATAATAGAAAATCTAAAATCAGAATCACAAAAATCCAAAACCGAAATAATAGAAAATCTAAAATCAGAATCACAAAAATCGAAAACCGAAATAATAGAAAATCTAAAAACAGAATCACAAAAATCCAAAACCGAAATAATAGAAAATCTAAAATCAGAATCACAAAAATCCAAAACCGAAATAATAGAAAGTCTAAAATCAGAATCACAAAAATCGAAAACCGAAATAATAGAAAATCTAAAAACAGAATCACAAAAATCCAAAACCGAAATAATAGAAAATCTAAAATCAGAATCACAAAAATCGAAAACCGAAATAATAGAAAATCTAAAAACAGAATCACAAAAATCCAAAACCGAAATAATAGAAAATCTAAAATCAGAATCACAAAAATCGAAAACCGAAATAATAGAAAATCTAAAAACAGAATCACAAAAATCCAAAACCGAAATAATAGAAAATCTAAAATCAGAATCACAAAAATCGAAAACCGAAATAATAGAAAATCTAAAAACAGAATCACAAAAATCCAAAACCGAAATAATAGAAAATCTAAAATCAGAATCTGAAAAATTAGGGACCATAACGACGTTCCGTGATATTTATAATCCTTTATTTATCCTTTAATAATAAATGATCAACGTAGTCCTAAAATAACTTCCTTGTCCAACGATCTATTTACTTCCGGTGAAATTTATATTTTAAATAATTTATTCAGAATAAATAAAAGTACAACAAAATTAAACCATAACATATTCACTTCCGCCGAAAATTATATTTTAAACCATTTATTTAAAAACAATATTTTAATAAAATAAACAGCAAAAGTAAACATACAATTGTATATTAAATGTCCCCTTATTAAGATCGACCTGGGATATAAGAATAAAGATAAAAAAGGAATTATTCGGGGAATGTTCCATTCGATTCTCCTTAAATATTATCATGAACCGACCAAAGATGATGAAATTAAATATTCAACCAGTAAAGTATAACAATAAAACCTCTCTGTTTTGGAGCTCCTCCGGCGTTGGGTACCGGATTTGAGTGGATAGGGACAAATAAATAATAAATTTATTAATATTTAAATTATATTACCTATCAAAATTCTATGGTTTATTGATAAAAAACAATGTTTATACATTTTTTATACCATTTTCAAAATTACGAGAGGCAAAACCCATATTTTATTTCATTTTTATTTTATTTTTAAAATCGTGTGCACAACCGTACACTAAAAACAAAAAATGTTACTAAAAAAAATTATATTATCCTTTTTTTTAGACTTAGATTCAGTAAAATGATAACCGGTTTATCCGTTAAAAGCAGTAAAATTATTAATAAAAATTAAAATTTTGCACCAACATAAAATCCTAATGTTATTATCAAGAAGAAAAAATTATTTCATTATCGGTCGTGATAAAATTGTAGACACGCAAGTGTAAGACAAAGAGATTCGATAAAAATCAGGAAATCTCCAGTTTATGTTAAAATCCTATTCCTACTTAGGAATGCAGATAATAGGATTATTAACTCCCAAAAGCTCTTATCTACCTCGAAAGCAGGAAGCTTTGATAATCCCTAACGTAAATAGAGCAGGCTCATGCTAGTTCAAGTTTTCGACACGCGCACCGCGCTAGTAGTCAAGAAGTTCCAATAATTGCCACAGCCCCGAGCAGTGCTCGCATCTCTCTCTATTCAATATAACTAGAACCCTCCAACTAGGTATAGGATGTTTTTAAATGAGAAATATATTTTTGAAGCCAATAAGGCTATAACGAATTAATGAAGAGAATAATTAATGGTTAAACTACGTTTAAATAAAGAATGAAATAAATAAAACTTAGTAATTGTTTAAATAAATATAAAGACAGACTTTAACAAGGACAGTTAATAAATATTTAAAGGGAAAAAACCTTTTTCAAAAGTTAATAATAAATAAACAAGAAGTAGGAGTAAATAATTAATTGAAGTAAGGGGAAGGAGAAATAAATAAATCAAATTGAATTTATTTATGAAATATATTGATTGATATATTTGAATTAAATATTTATTTTATATTGAGGGCTCACGGACCCATGAAGAGGCCGGAGTACCTATTATTTGTTTTGTATTAAAGGCTCACGGACCCATGAAGAGGCCGGAGTACCTTATCTACGAATTGGGAAATATTATATTATACTATATTATAATAAAGGGGGGAAACTTATTAATAATAATTATTGAAGTGGAAGGAGTTTGATATTTAATAATGAGAAGGAAGGAGAAGTTTTTAAATGAAATGTAGTAAGAAGGAGTGACTGACAAACAAGTTTACACCGACAAGGACTGATAGACTATTGACAAATTATTTTATTACATTAAAATTTCAATTTTTTAAAATGGGCTAGTGAGGGAACAAACTTTCTTGAACAGTCGTTAGAGTCATGTCATATGCATTGGGTAAAAGAATTAAATACAAATAAAAATCAAAATGAACTTAAAAAGAAAACTTGTTGTACATAAAATATAATTGAAGAATAAATAAATAATAATAAAACTTAAGATTAAATGAGCCCGGGAGTCTCAGCTTTGAGCTATACTTATTTTTTTGTCATAGTGGATATTTTTTAATTATATTATTGTTAATTTGAAATTAAAATTATTAATTATTGGATTAAGCGTAAAATTAAAAAAAAAAAAAAAAAAAAAAAAAATATATATATGTAAATAGATAAAAATATTTTTTCAAAAAAAAAAAAAAAAAAAAAAAAAGAAATGTTATGATATAAGTGACTTTGTATTGGAATAGGATGTATACAGCCATACAACATGTGTTGTAAATGTAAATGCTATTATTGTATGTAATTTTTTTTTTTGTTATAAGACATAATTTATAATTTTTATTAAGACTCTTTAGAATATTTATAATTTAATTTAGAGCATATAAGAAAAAAATTTAAACTTTTTAAATTGAAACCAGTTAATAGTAATCCAGTATTTGAATAGTAATGCTACCCTGAGCCGGAAAACAAAATCTTTAGACAAAAAAAAAAAAAAAAAAAAAAAAAAAAAAAAAAAAAAAAAAAAAAAATTAAAACATGCTAAGCCTTTTTTAATTTTTTTTTTTTTACACCGGAGCCCACCCGAAATGTAATGATCTAAAAGGGGGTGCTCTAGAAAAGGTCAGTTTCTGGCATAGCAAAGAGTAGCATTCCTATTCAAAATAAAGGCTAACTTATATTTCATAAGTCCATCACAAATATTATCATTTGTCAATCAATAAAATAAATAAAAGAGTAATAAAAGAGATAGCATTTGGCAGTGCTTAGTTGGCAGTATTTATTTTTTTTTTAAAAAAGGCAGTGTTAAGTAAAAGAAGAGTCCAAATGTATCGGCTAGGAGCGATAAGGTATACAAGTTCCCAGGAAGATAACAATAGAGGTGTTTCCAAGAATGAACATGAACATCCAGGGGGCGATTGCCGAAGACAGACACCCTTGGTGTGGTGGGAGTAACGCCTCTATAAAAGGGGCCTTCCCCCACCACTCGTTCTCATTTCAACGCCAGCCAAGGGCCAGAGCACACCCATTCCACCACCAGAGCCAGCTGGCCAGCCGACACCAAGCACTTCACCTGGACATGATGGCCAGACACAACTCCAAGATCTAGCAGCCGACCATCAATCTCCTCAACACAACTACAAGCAGCCTGCCTCTTCACTTCCAGAACATCATCCGTAAATAAGCTGAGTATAACTCACTCACTGCCAATCTTTAAATAAATTCTAAAAGCTATCTAAAACCTAATAATGGCCAAATTTTATCTTTTTGTATATATAAGTTAATATTTTAAATATGTTCTAACATTTCTTAATAACCCAACATTGATACAATTATGTGAGTCCAGCAATTTTTCTTTTTTATAATTTTTTATCACAGCCATGCCAAATCTTAAATTATATCTTTTATTCAATATAAGTCAATTATTTCCAACTCTATTTTATTTATAATGAACCTTTCTCCTGGTATTTAATATGGTCTCAACACATAAAAGGACAGATGGTAAGAAGTGGTTCTAATAATATATTTCTCATGCTTTTCTTTCAGGAAATTTATTAAATTAATTAATTATTCAAATGGTTTTCTTCATAATCCCGTATGTGGTGAGTTTGGTAAATTTAAATGAACCCTGAGATATAATGAAAATATAATATAAACTTTTCTAAATCAACTTTTTCTATATTAACTTTTAAATATATTCAATTTTCTTATTTTTGCCCAAACCAAAACACCACAAGTAATATTAATTTTTTTTTTTTAAATTTGTAGCAGAAGAACATAAAAGTTGAATTCTAAAGAAAATACTCAGGTGTGTTGTACCTTTGACCTGGTCAAAGGAACAACAACTAGTCGTGATCAGAGGTACAACACGCTGGTTGTGAAAACTAAAAAGTATGCTAAAAATTGTAGGGTAAAGATAAATCAATTTCAGAAGCTACACCATGTTTCTTATTGTAATTGCTACTTTGTCAAATGATTTCCATCTATAAGACATAAGACAAAAAATATTATGAGGCAAAACGTCATCAATAAATTACTTACATTTTTATGATAGAAATGGATAAGTATTTTTTGCAAGAATCCTCTTTGACTTGAATAATCCAAAGTAGGTTACACAAGCCCTCTAGGGAAGGACCTAAACACTAATTACACCAAAATTTATAAAATGTTGCTACAAACCGCCACAGCCTCGGTGGTCAAAGGTACAATATGGTCAGAGGTACAACACCTTCCCCCATATAAAAAAAAAAAAATCAGTCCCGTAACAGGCCACAAGGGCCCAGAGGCCCAGAGGGGCAGATACTGTAGAGGTATCTGATTCTTGACCATAAGGCACACTAGGGAGATAGTGTGGTCAATACTATGCTCTGGCCGCCTGATTTTCCCCTTGGCTGCTTCGACTGCTAGAGTCATTAGCACCCAAGGTACCCATTATTAATTAAATCAATTAAAGGCTGGGTGAGCCTAGGGACGATCTGGGACCCCAAATCCAACCCTCAAACGGCAGCACTAGAAGAAAAAATCTTTAGTGCGCGCTCGGGTTTTGAACCTGGTCCTCCAGTTCATTAGTCGAGTGCTCTACCACTGAGCTAACCTCGCCCCCCCTTCCCCTATATATATATATATATATATATATATATATATATATATATATATACATACATATATATATATATATATATATATATATGTATATATATATATATATATATATATATGAGGGCGAGGTTAGCTCGGTGGTAGAGCACTGGACTAATAAGCTGGAGGCCTGAGTTCAAATCCCGAGCAAGCACTAAAGATTTTTTCTTCTAGTGTCTTCGTTCCCTGGTTGAATTCGGCCTCCCTGACCGTCCCTAGGCCAACCCAGCCTTTAATTAATTTAATAATGTGTACCTTGGTTGGTGCTAATGACTCCAGCAGTCGAAGCAGCCAAGGGGAAAATCAGGCGGCCGGAGCATAGTACTGACCACACTATCTCCCTAGTGTGCCGTATGGTCATGAATCAGATACCTCTATAGTATCTGCCCCTCAGGGCCCTCGTGGCCTGTTGCGGGACTGATTTTTTTTTTTATATATATATATATATATACATACATACATACACGTACATCTGTTGTTATTGCAGAATATTAATTTATTCATGTGGTTAGTTGTGTTGTAGAGCACTAAAGATGGAGTTGTTCTGAAAGCACTTTGCGCTAAATAAAATCACCTACGTTCTATTAGGCTGCATCTAATTTTTAGATTCCTGAAGAGGCATCAGATGATGCAAAACAAGTAGCTATGTAGCTATAAATTGACTACACAAGCACAAAAGAAAAAAAAAGTGGTCTTTTTCAAAGACACCATACATATTTTCTTAGGTATTTCCGAATCCAGAGTCTGTTTCACCCCATCACGTCAGGTTTAAAGGCATTTGAAGTTCAAATTTCTTATGAAGTCGTTTAAGAAGAAATAACTAGAGCTTCCATGGTTTTGAGGGTCGCTGAATTCGAATCCAAGGTCTGTTTCAATCCATCGGCACAAAATCGAGGTCATTTCAAGGACAAATATGTTTTTTTTTTTGTTTTTTTTTGTACCTGTGCTATTATGTTAATTTTGAATTTTATTCAATGACCTTCTGTCTACATATGAAAAATTGTTGATATTTGGGTCATTGTTTATTTTAATATAAATAAAATTAGTTATAACTAAAGAGGCCTTTTTCACTATCAAGAATACGAGTGTGAGCCAATACAGACTCCTAGGAATTTCCACAGACAATAGCCAATTAAAGCCTAAATATTACATAGAAATCTTTATTCTAAGCTTTTCAAATCATATCATTGGTAATTCAGAAGAAATCGTTCACTGTTCAGCTTCGGTCATAATAGTTAATGAAACTGAGCGCGGTTCCTCCCTCCCTCCATCGGGAGGCAACCCGCTTATGAGATGGGCCTCATGACTCAATCCGGAAGTGACGACAAGAAAATTGTATGTTTCAGAACCCATAGATCATGAAAATAACTCTGGTTCTAATTTGTATATACTTACTCACAGGAGGGGTCTCCCGTGGTCTAGTGGCTAGCGCCTTAGATTCATAAGCGGGAGATGGTGGGTTCGATCCCCACCGGCGGCAGGAATTTTTTCATCTCAGGGCTCGCTGAGAAAATTCCGGGGTGCACCCTGGATGCGGCGCTAATGGCCTAGATTTGTCGATGCGCCTTAAAAAAAAACAATTAAAAAAAAAAAAAAACTTACTCACAGGCTGAAATTTTTTTTGATTTTTATGAAATTTGGTTCACCATTTTTTGTCCGGCGGAACCCGACCACCGGAACATGGTTTTTGGAGCTAAATTCACACAAAAAAAATTGTAACGCTTCCATTTTTGAGTTAATATGCTTCCAGGTACTCTTTTTATAGATTATCCAATGTAGGGAAATGAAGAAAACCATTTTCAAGATGATATCTTTAACCATTTTTGAGAAAAGTGGATACAAATAATTTGTTGAACTAATTTTCAGTTGAGTACTTAAAATCATTTGGTTCAAGTAAAATGTTTTCTACATGTTTGGAATTCATCTAAACTAAGATGTTTACATTTTGGTTACATCAACGGGTTTTGTCTTTGTTTAACTCATTTTTTAATTGGTTGTTTTTTTAATTGCATTTAACCAAAAAATGGGTTTTGTAAGTAAACAAAGTAAAAAAATGAGAAAAATATTGATAGTAGTGTTTTTATAAATTCTTGTAGCTTTTACTTATTTAATTTGCCTATAATTGCTTGAAGGTATGACTTGATATTAATATTATCTTTAAATGTTTTAATACTATAATTTGTGATAATTCATAACTAATACTTACTTACTATGCAGCACTACAGCCCGAGACGTGCCTTGGCTTCCTGTATAATAGCCATGCCATTCATTCCTATTCTTTGCAGTATTTTTCCAATTTCTCAAACCCAGTACTTTCAATTCGCTCTCAACATCCTCCAACCATCTTTCCCTTGGTCTTCCTCTTCCTCTTGTCCCATACATTGTAGCGAACAATGCCCTGTAAGGCATCCTGCTATTGTCCATTCTAGCCACATGACCCAGCCTAGTTTAACAGAATGAACTATGTTGCCACTATTATTAATTAAAATTGTGAAATAACAGTATTGTGCCCGAATAAGAACAATGAAGTCCAAAACTTTGCATTAAATGTAATAATAAAAAATAATTTGAAAGGTTTGCCACCCATCTCTAAATTTTAATTTTAGAATAAGTTATAAATTACTTTTCAGATAGCTGAAACTATGCTTTACCCCTGCAACAATGATGGATGTCAGACATTATTGAATCTTAGGGAGCGTAGTCAACATCTTAATCAATGCACTTTTCCAAAAACGAATGGAGACTGCAAGAAATCTGTACTTCAAAATAATATCTTAAAGTACATTGAAGACAGTTATTCAGATTATTTTTCACACGTGAGTGTTTTGTTCCTTTGAATCTTTGTAAAATATAATTTTGAAAAATACTTAGAGAGAATTTTAATAATTAGAAAAACAAAAGAATAAAACTTCAATGAAATAATAAAGTGGGTTGTCCAATATTATTGTGTTGCTGGCTACACAGCATGCTGATGATTTCATTATGTCATGATCGTCTATTTTGTTTTGTTTTCATTGTTTGTCTTGGGCATCTTATGGCCCAAAAATATATTTTTTAGGGCAGCTTGATACTCATGTAAAAATGAAACAGTCTTCCTACTCCTCCTTGTTTACAACTAATAAGAAAGGGATATTAAAGTACACTTCATTACAGTTTTAGTTTGTACTGTTTGTTGCCTCGTTGTTTGCCTCTTTTTGTGTTTTATTAATTTATTTATGAGCATCCGCTACCAAGGAGATTCGCCCTTTTGTGATTTAAAACCTGGAGCTGAGCATTAGCGACATGTAATGCTTATCATTTTATGAAGGCCTTTATACTGCTCAGGCAGCTCGTAGGTTTTACGGAGAAGATGCCTTAAAAGTATGTGTGGCACAAAAATGGTTTTTGCGATTCCGAGTTAAAAATTTTTATGTGAAGGATACAGAGTGAATTGGTCGCTTACAGCAGTGTATACCGAAACAATTTTGGTTGAAGCTATCCAGCATTTGAGAGTCGAGGATATTTGAGGTATCCTTGGGATCTCACCTGGAAATTAGTTACTTATCTAAAAGACGTGTGATTACTGCACAAACTTCCTGACCGGCAGCAGCGCTTAAATGCTTGCAATCTTCTTCTTTAGAAAAACAAAAACCATCCCTATCTGAAAATAGTGAAACTGGGGATGAAAAATTGATTGTTACAGTAACATATAGCACAGTAGATAGACTCCCCCGAGCCATCGGAAAAGACGTGCTTAACCCGAAAAAGGTTATGCTGTGTACCTGGTGGGATTTTAAAGGTGTTGTCTACTAAGAGATTGATTCCATTAAATGCTGTGAGCAACTCGACTGGTTGAGAGAAAATATTACACAGAAGCGCCCAGAACTGGTCCGCTGTCGAGATGTAAGTTTTCTGCATGACAACGCTAGCACACGCACATCTTTACACATTTAGAAGGTGTTGGCCAGGAGTTTGCCTGGAATGTTTTACCACACCCTTCTTATAGTCCTGGCATTGCGCTAACAGACTACCAACTTTTTTAAACATGGATCCCATCCAATGGCTGATAAGAAGCCCAAGTATTTCTGGGAGAAGGACATCTTCAATCTCAATTCGTTGACAGAAAGTGATTTAAATAATGGATTCATATAATTTAAAATTCATGTTTGTACCTAAAGAAGTGGTATTTATTTTGATCAAAAAAACAAAAAAAAAACACAAACTTTCTGACTTACCCTATAGATTAGAGAAACTTATATTTGTATTGATCCCTTCCGAATATGAAAAAGGTTATGAAACATATGAAGCATTACTCATTCGAAATGCTTTTATTGAAGGCAGTCAGAAAGAGAGTTGAAACATAATCAGATATTATGAAGAAAAACTGTCTCCAAACATAAATGTTTTCTAATTTTATTTCCATAATAAAAGAAGGCTTTTTGTGATCCTCATCGCCCCCTTTTATCATTGGGCGGTTTGGGGATTATTTTGATCCTGTCAATTAAAAAATATTATTTAGATAAAGAGTATCTTTATCTGAAATAATTGAATTTTTTTCTTTCTTTTTTTTTAGGACAAAAACACAAACAAGGAAACAAATAAACAAAAATCTAATTTGAAAGCAACTGAAGGTAATGTTCTAGGTGTTATTTTATTGAAAATTTGAAGAAGTAATGCCGTTTTTATACATTTATTTCTTTTTTTATTATTAATGAATTTGACAAAACCTCGAAATACCTTGGTCCTGAAATGGAGTATTTGGTATTCGAAGGATTAAGTTAACTTTCCTTGGTAGGATTGAGTTTAGTTTCTGTTCTGCGACACGTTTTATGATTTTGGTTGTCCATAATATCATGCTTGAAAATTGTGTTATTACTATAGAGATGCGCACTCCATACCAAGAGAGGCACTCAATACGGGATACTCGTACCCAGCGAAAAACATGATTCAAATACCCTCTTGTGACAGGCAGTAATTCTAGAAGTACAATATGGTAAAGCTAGATAGCTGTAAAGTCGAAAAATGAGAAGAGAAAGCCAGTGAGAAACATGAGGACCTCTCGACTGCTGGAGAAGTCAACGGTATGCAGGGTCCAGCCACTCTCGACTGCTTGAGCAGTCAACGGCAGAGGAAGGGTTAGGAATGGTAGAGGCCAATACATTGTTCTTTTAATTCATTGTCTAATGTGTTTCATTCTCGTAGGAGTTGTCTTCCTTCCAAGGAAATTTCCGGAGTAGCAAATATTACCTAAGGTGGGTTTAGTCAGGGTTCGATCGTGGTATCTTAATAAAACTACTAATGTGTATTAGTTTTTGCCGACGTTTCGGCTTGAAATTCAAGGCTTTGTCAGGGCTGTAAAACCAGGAGGACAGAGTTAATACTACTTTATATAAATTAAGGCCTAGAAAGGGGAAAGTCCTCAAAGCCCCAACCATCGCTCCTAACCAGATGAACTGGTAGGCGGCGAATGTTGCCGATACCACGACCACTACGTCTACTCCTGGCAACCCCCGCAGGGATCCAAGTACCGCCGACTATGATGAGCCCTGAGCAGAGTACCCACTTCCCATGTTGCCATTTGGACTCTTGCCCGAAGACAAGACACCTTATGCCCAAATGAGGTGGTGGGCCTGGTCAGCAACACTTAAATGAAACAAGCCCACACCAGTATACTGACTGTACGGACTGAAGAGTACTGACCAGGTATGAAAGGTCTTATTTGGTTATTGGGGAGGAGGATGTGGATTTTAAGCTTATAAAAAATGTAGTTTTATTAACACGTTCAGGCCCTGCATCGTGGCATATGCATCTGAGAGATGTGTTCTGTTCTGCGGGGGCCAGTGTCGTGGCGTGTGGTCTGCCGTTAGCTTGTCTTTCTTTCTATCCCCACTACTCCGGGCCTTGTCCTATTCCTTTCGTATTTGGTTTGGGACCTGATTACGTTATTTTCGGTTAGGTTTGCGGGTCTGGTGTCGTATGATATTGAATCCGCCAGAAAAAATCCTCAGCGGGCCCGCTGTCGTCGCGTAATTTACACTTAACTAAATAGTAATTAATCCACTAAAAGTACATAATTTCAAAAGTTTCTTCACTTATTTGTTTCTTTTATGTGTATGCCTAAATAACTATACAAAAAGAAAACTTGGGCCCTGATGGAAATTTTTTTCAAAGCCATTAGTCCTGAAAGCGTTAAGATACCACAACCGAACCCTGACTACATCTATCTTCACATTCCTAACGGTCAACGAACACCTCATGGAAATATTACCTAAGGATGAATATTTCTTGTATTTGCACTGGAGGTGACAAAGAGTATCAATCACAGCTGTTTCAAAGATAATTGCCATTTTGTTTCCAGCTGTCTCATTCTGTTGTTTTCTTACCGCCAGGATTTCAGAAGTGGTTTTGCTGATTAAGCAACTGTTAACAACACATATATTTCTGGTTATTTCCTATTCCTCTTATGTAACAACAGTGAGGATATCGTCGATATAAATGCAAAGTATCGAATGTGAAAAAACGCATTTTTATTTTTAATCTATACTGATTGCTGTAGGACTGATGGACGGAAAACTCTCGAATCTAAGCTCACTCTGTGAAAGGGGAAAGTAACCACTGTCAAAAGGTCGTCTGCCGACTATTTGACTGTCCAAAAGCAAAGTAATGAATAAAAGTTTTTTCAGTCTGGAAAGTGGTGATTTTCACATTCGATACTTTGCATTTGTATGAAAAATATTTTCTTAATCTAATAGGCTTTTATTTAACAGGATTGAAGTTGTGTGGACCCAATTCAAAAGTTGTTCATACACCTAGTTCAAGCCTACAACATTATTTGACTAATAAAACTATTAATTGGAGTGATAGCAATGATTCTGAAGATGAAGTAGGACAATTTTATGGCGATGTTAGAGAAAATTATGCAAATACAAATAAATTAGGACGTGATATAATTGAAGAAGAGTTAGACAACACTGATCCTGAAATTGATAACAATGATTACGATAACACTGATCC
Source organism: Gonocerus acuteangulatus (assembly GCA_946811695.1). Classification (NCBI taxonomy): domain Eukaryota; kingdom Metazoa; phylum Arthropoda; class Insecta; order Hemiptera; family Coreidae; genus Gonocerus; species Gonocerus acuteangulatus. Next base: position 77,103,282 of record OX328130.1, on the reverse strand, counting down.
TGAAATTGATAACAATGATTACGATAACACTGATCCTGAAATTGATATCAATGATTACGATAACACTGATCCTGAAATTGATATCAATGATTACGATAACACTGATCCTGAAATTGATATCAATGATTACGATAACACTGATCCTGAAATTGATAACAATGATTACGATAACACTGATCCTGAAATTGATATCAATGATTATGATAACACTGATCCTGAAATTGATATCAATGATTATGATAACATTGATCCAGAAATTGATAACTGTGATCACGACAACATTGATCTTGAAATTGAAGACTACTATTATGATGATGATACTGATTTTTCCTTTTAATTGTAATAACCACAGAAACATTATCTACTTATATTCTAATGTACCCTAGACATTATTAATTAGTTCATCTGTTCTACTGATTATATATTAAATTAAAATCCTTGGTACCTTCAGTCCAGTATGTATGTTTTATAAATGCAGGATTTTTCAACGGTTCCTATATTTTGATCTTCTAGAACTCTTCGAACTATGCATATCATTATATCAAATATCATTGAAATGTTTTCTATAATTTTGTAATTTGTTTTCCAATATCTGTTGTTTTGTAACAAGATTACTTTTGTATTGTTAGGCGTTCATTTTATTGCTGTAGACTTTATACGTGTCAACCATCGGAGGACAGGCTGATTTAAGGAATATTTGAACGCCACATTTTAATTTAAAAGCTATTAATATTGCTCCTAAAATATTTATTTCTTGTTACACTTTATGTTTGTTCCACAACCTGATCATAATGTACAAATGATAGTTACCAGAATAAATTAAGTAGTTACATTAACATGGAAAAATAGTAGGATTGTACGCAAATAAGCAATGTTCGTGCACTGTTTTCTGCGAAAATGGCTGGTACAATTTTTATGAAATTTTTCTTAAAAATACTTAGTATAAAACAGAAGTTCAATTTTACTAACCAGGGGAATCCACTCACCCGAACATTGGTTTTAGGCTGAATTTGAATAAAAAATGGCGGTACGTACGATTTTACGCTAAAGGCCTTCCAGGTTCTTTATAGGTATGTAATTTGGGGAATCGTATGAAACCACTTTTGAGCCGATATCTTTAACTCTTTTGGATAAAATTTGAACTAACAAGAATTTTTATTTTTGCTGTAAAAACAATAGGAGGGACTTGAATATTTTTACTTAGATTTATAAATTTGGTTTACATTTGCAAAAGAGCCAATGTTAAAAAAATATATATATTTTATTAACATACATGGGTCAGTTTTGTAATTTTTGTGTATTTTGTTTAATATCTGGAAAAGAAGGTGATCATCGGGGTTCCGGTCTTTTTGATTAAATAAAAAACTACATTTTATAGTAAAAATTGTATATTTACGCCAACGTTTCGGCTTGATATACAAGCCTTCTCCAGGGCTGTAAAAACATATATGGCAACGATAAATACAAATGACAATATTATAAAACACATATTAACTATAAAATGTAGTTTGTTATTGAATCAAAAAGACCAAAACCCCGAGGATAAACACCTTCTACATCTCAACAGTCGACTATATCTTCTCAAATATCTGAAAAGATGAAAATCATGGTAGATGGAAGGCAACCATTTGAGAGCTTAATGAAATAAAGGTACTTATGGGATATTTCATATCATGGCATTCAAAGCAATAATGTGATTTCGTTTATTCGATCATTTTTATTCTCTTTTACCTCAATTTGTTTTAAATTGGGTAGCAGTAAAATGAGTTTAGCAATGTAAATGGAGAATAAAATTAGAAAATTAGAATTTTTTTGTCAGCTCTTTTTAGGAACCACGGATACAATGCCCTTCAGACTCTTTATGGAAAGAAAATCTCTGATTTTAGATGAAATATAAAGATCAGCTTTGTTGATGAAAAAAAAAAATAAGAAAAACAGTCCCAGGCACAGAGTGGCAGATGCCGAAGAGATATCTGATACTTGAACATAACGCACACATGGGAATAGTATGGGCAGAACTATGCTCCGGCTGCCTGTTTTTGGATTAGCCAATGGTCTCTCGAACATTGACACTAGAAGATAAAATCTTTAGTAGCGTACCAGTTCCGTTTCAAGTGGAGATATTAACATGTTTGATCAATGAACTATAGAATGCTGAAACCTTCACAGATAACTTAAATCCAGAAAGCTAAACAAGAAAAAGACGCCAAATGCTGCTTGAGAAGAGCCTTATATTTTCAAAAGACTTTACAACCGCAGCTATCTCAAGAAGTCCTGCATATTTGCAAGTTTTTAAAACAAATGTTTTGTGCCAATAAGATTCTCGGTAATTTTTTAAGTTTATTAATACTTAGTCCATTTTGTAAAAGTTTTATTTATTCAGAATATCTGCTGTAGATTCCAAAAAACATATTTATTAATAATAATTTTAGCTTATACTAATTTATTTATAAATTTGTGCAAGAGAATCCATGCTAAATATAAAATATATTTAAATAATTTAGAAGTAATAAAGTTATATACTTTTTTAAATTAGTTTTTTATTTATTTTTATTCCAATTCAATTTTTATTGTACTACGTATACTCATGGCTCTCTAGGGAGATAGTGTGGTCAGTGCTGTGCCATGTGATTTTCCCTTTCGCAGGTACCCATTAAATGCTGACTAGTCCTATGGGTGTGTTGGGACCCTGACTTCGACGAACAAACACTAGTACTAGAAGGTAAAACTCACATCCTATGGAACATGAGTAGAATGCTCTACCGCTGACCCAAAGTCCTCTCCATATAAATGCATATATATATATATATATATATATATATATATATATATATATATATATTGGGGGCGAGGTTAGCTCTGTGGTAGAGCACTCGACTAATGAACTGGAGGACCAGGTTCAAAACCCGAGCGCGCGCTAAAGATTTTTTCTTCTAGTGCTGCCGTTTGAGGGTTGGATTTGGGGTCCCAGATCGTCCCTAGGCTCACCCAGCCTTTAATTAATTTAATTAATAATGGGTACCTTGGGTGCTAATGACTAGCAGTCAAAGCAGCCAAGGGGAAAATCAGGCGGCCGGAGCATAGTATTGACCACACTATCTCCCTAGTGTGCCGTATGGTCAAGAATCAGATACCTCTACAGTATCTGCCCCTCTGGGCCCTCGTGGCCTGTTACAGGACTGATTTTATATATATATATATATATATATATATATATATATATATATATATATATTTATTTTTTTTAAAAAAAATAATATTATATTATATGATACTGATAGAGGAGGAAGCACACCATCGACTGATGATCCAATTCAACCAGTTAATTGTAAGTATATCGGCCTGAAAAATGAAAATTAGAGAATTAAGAAAACATATCTCTCCTGTCTCTGGTGATTTCAATAAATTGTCTTTTATTTTTTTAATTTTACAGATCCTAGACAAATATAATAATATTGGTATTATTTCATCTAATGGATTTATGATTGGTAAAGCTCTGCATTACTATTGTGGGAGAAATATAACTTGTCACTTGACTGTGGAAGGGTAGGGGAAGGTGGAGGCACCTCTAGTCAATGACAGCCTTGCTGGGTTGCCACTCCTCCCGCTCTTAGTCCCTCACTTAAACAGAACGGGGGCTGACAACGTCGAGCCCCCTCTACACTGTCCCCAAGTGGCAAGTTATATCTATCCCACTATAACTCCGGAAATCCATTCAGATGAAAAGATACTAAGTGCATCAAACAATTTCAGTGATATGGGAGATTAATGATTTTATATAAAATACAATTTTAAATGTGTTCTTTATATTACAGGTCAACAAAATACCCCTAGTTCTTAGGAATTCATTTGCAGCATAAAAAAAAACGTATGTATATATTTAGTGCAAATAGTTTTCATGTAATTTGTTTTAAATAGTTGTTCATAAAACAACTACAAAAATAAAGATAATGTTTCAGTAGTTTGAATTAAAAATTATTTTAGTTAGTTATGAGTATTATAGAAAAAAATACTCTTGTACTTAATTTTTTATATATTTTCAAAACTAGAGAAGACTGATTTTATATTTTTTCTACCAGTTTATTGTGAGGTTAATGTTCCATTTTGTTTTTTTCTGAATTTTACTGCTCATGTGAAATTTGCTTTCATATTCTGTTTTACATTTTTTTTTTTTTTTTGACATATTACATTTTTGTCTGAATAATATAATTTTTTTTCTTTAATAATTCTAGTTAAGTGATATCTAATAATAAGATGTTAATCCTATTATTGTTTGTGCGTTAGTATGTATCATTCACTAATATAATATTGAATTGACTGACATTGTTCCGTCTCATAAAATCATATTTTTATATCATATTTCAATCATATAAATGTTTATATTTCAGTTACTTAACATATATATAGTTTGTTTTTTATGTAATAGCTTTTGATAATCATATTGATAACGTAGTATTAAGTTGTCTAGCTAAGTATAAAGCATCAAATCTTGGACCATTTTTTTTAACACATTCGATGCAGGTGTAGTAATTGGGTCTGTGATTATTACCGTAATCGTAATCACAACTTGAAATTCTGTAATTAAATATACGTATTAAAATTCTGTATAATAATAGTCGTAATTTTGATTATGGCCAACACTGGCCTCAGCCTTAGCTTATCTTCTGGAGAGTGCGCCACAGATAGACTGATTAGAACAAACATGGCTACTGCACAACAGCTGTTTATAGCCAATTGTTTCTAGGCTAATGTAAATTTCCCAAAAGAAGTCATTGTCATTTTATTAAATAAGTTATTTTATGTCAAATATTATCAATTAAATTAATAAAATAGTATGAAAGACTTCTTTGAGGGGATTGTCATTTACCCGAAAACAATTGATTAGAAACAGCTGATTACATTTTAACAGCTGACTACATGTAAACAGCTGACCTACAGCAGCCATGATTGATTTTTTTATCATTTTATGGACGTGGCCCTCTGTGCAGAAGGTATTCTACATTTAAGCCTGTAATTTCTTATTTTAATTGCTCCTGAAGAGGCAAGGCGTCTTTTGGACATTAAACATGGAGGTCAAAACAAAAGATTATTGAGGAATGTTTCATCCTAAATGAGTTTTGACTTTCTGTTAATGAAGGAAAATTTTTAAATAAATTATGAAATTGTGTCTTGATTTTCTACCTAAAGTATTTTTCTTTTATCTGCACGTTTGCCTTTTCAATTTATTTTCTTGTAAATATGAATTAATAGTTCATTAATTTTTATTTTCTTCCATTAAATCGACTAGTTTATTTTATTCATTTGTTATTTCCTTTTTCTTTTTAACCATTATTTAATTAAATAAACTTGTGTATTGTTATATTTAAGTTGTTTTATACTGCTATATTAAATAGATTATATAATTAACTACACAGGAACACACACAACTACACAAAAAGTGGTATATTCCAAAGATACCATACATATATTCATTCTTAGTTAATAATAATGGGTGTTAAAATTTAAATTAAATACATATATTCTTATGTATTTTGACATGCTGAATCAGAATCCGGATTCCGTTTCACTCCAGCACGTCAGGTTAAGAACATTTGAAGGTCAAATTTCTTATGAAGTCGTTGAAGAAGAAATTCATAGAGCTGCCATGGTTTTGAGGGTCACAAAATCAAGTTCATTCCAAGGTCAAATATGTCTATTTTACAAAAAATAATTTTGACTGCAGATTCACTTTTTGCAAACTGGACATATTTGTCCTTAAAATGAGCTTGATTTTGAGCCGATGAGGTGAAACAGACCTCAGATTTGAATTGAGCAACCCTATAAACCATGGAAGCTCGAGTTATTTCTTCTTAAACGACTTCATACAAAGTTTGACCTTCAGATGCTCTTAAACCCTGTGAAACGGACTCTGGATTCCGATTCAGTGTGTCCAAATACTTAATATATATATATATATATATATATATATATATATATATATATATATATATATATATATAAAATATATATATGGTGAATGGAAAATCCCACTTTTTTTTTTGTGTGCCTGTGCTATTAGACATTAAAAAGAAAGGCCACGCAAAGAATAAATAGTTATCTATTCTCTTCTAAAGGAAGAAAAGACTGATTTAAGATTTTCAGAAAGTATATGAACTTCCAAATAGGATATAATCACTTTGAAGAATTTAGACGGAAACCTCAACACCTCAGCTTTGGTTGAGTCTTTTCAATTTAGTGAAGATTATATAAATGTTAGCACTTGGCCTACGAATGATTTAGCTGCTGACTGTTTAGTGTTGTTGCTAGTTGTAGGAAAGTTAATGTACATTCTGAATTTATGGTAAAATAAGCGTTTTTGTGCTTTAACGTAAATAAAACTATTCTAGTAAAAATCCATGCAACTGTTATATACAGTGCTACCCTTATCCAAGTGATAGCCCCTTAGAACATATGAGGCATTACGGACACTAAGGGCGAACTCAACATCAAGTTTACACTAATTCCTCGTCAATTACTATATTATTTGTTCATTAGTATAAATTAATAAACAATCAATGAGACATACCACAACTAACAAATTAGTTTTGAATATACTCTAGCGGAGTTCGCCCTTATGGACAAAACATTCAAATGCATTTTCCTCACAATTCCTCTTGTTCGTTTTTCGTATCCGCAATGCCTCATATACACCTTCTTGAGTGTGATTATTATATATTGACAATTTTTCTATTGTGATTTATTTTATTTTTTTATAAATACTTAATTTATTTAGAAATTACAGCAAAGTTAAATTACATTTTAGTTTAAATTGTTTAAACTATAAGATTAATAATTATATTAAGACATACCTCTAGTATTGTAAAGTTCCTTATTCATTTTTAAGATGTAGATGTGACTAGAATTTTATTTAAAATTGTAATCAGAAATAAAAATATATTTGTATTCTACATTACAAATTAATTTACGATGTGATTACGTTTCTGAGGCCTTCATTACGTTTCTGAGGCCTTCATTATTCACAACTCTTATCATACATTTATTTACTATACATTTTTTTGTGATAATAAAAATTGTTTTTACATTTTTTTAGATTGATGTGATCCTTCCTTCCTGCCTTTCCCCTCCCTGATCATAGGAAGATTACCTGACGGAAGAAAACTCCTTTCATGCTCGTTGGCAATTATATGTGTTTTTATATATAAATATATTTATATTTGTGTGTGAACGTGTAAAAAAAAAAACAAACAAATAATATTAAATTTAAAGCTATTTGCTTGCGATTCATCAATCAATATTTTCTATTTATATATTTAATTTAGTTAATTTTAGTTTAATTATAAATAAATGTTTTTTTTTAAAGTTTGAACTTGTTTTTATTGCTAAAAAGATATCTAAGAGGTATAAAAATATTAAATTTAATATAAATTGAAATTATCATCATGTCAAACTATGGAATATGCAAACTGGAGAAGGAACTTATTCTTTCCATTGACGAAGTAATATATTGAAAATGGTCTTATTCTATAGTTTATTTTAAGGCATTAAAGGCTATTCTAAAGGAGTTAGAGTTGCGCCAATGTTTGACAAGCAGTATCGTCCACAATTCAAGAGCAAAGTCTAGAATCTGAAGAAACCAGATTTTGCATGTTCGATAGTTTGACCACAACTGGAAGTAAAGGTTATCTACAAGAGGACCACTGCTTGGAATGGGGAGCGTCCGCTCGGTGGTTTTACCGGACCGTGTGACCTCTATTGGTACCAATGGTCCTCTACTGGCCGGCCGGCGAAACCCCCGAGCCGCAAGTAGAGAATGCAGCAGAGGGTTTCACCTCCGGTCGGTGGTTTTACCGGACCGTGTGTGACCTTCTCTATTGGTGTCAATGATTCTCTACTGGCCGGCCGGCGAAACCCCCGAGCCGCAAGTAGAGAATGCAGCAGAGGGGCTTTCACCTCCGGTCGGTGGTTTTACCGGACCGTGTGTGACCTTCTCTATTGGCGCCAATGGTCCTCTACTGGTCGGCCGGCGAAACCCCCGATCGCAAGTAGAGAATGCAGCAGAGGGGTTTCACCTCCGGTCGGTGGTTTTACCGGACCGTGTGACCTTCTCTATTGGCGCCAATGGTCCTCTACTGGTTGGCCGGCGAAACCCCCGATCGCAAGTAGAGAATGCAGCAGAGGGGTTTCACCTCCGATCGGTGGTTTTACCGGACCGTGTGACCTTTTCTATTGGCACCAATGATTCTCTACTGGTCGGCCGGCGAAACCCCCGGGTCGCAAGTAGAGAATGCAGCAGAGGGGCTTTCACCTCCGGTCGGTTGTTTTACCGGACTGTGTGTGACCTTCTCTATTGGCGCCAATGGTCCTCTACTGGTCGGCCGCCGAAACCCCCGGGTCGCAAGTAGAGAATGCAGCAGAGGGGCCTTTACCTCCGGTCGGTGGTTTTACCGGACCGTGTGACCTTCTCTATTGGCGCCAATGATTCTTTACTGGTCAGCCGCCGGAACCACCGGGTTTCACCTCCGGGCCGTGTGACCTTCTCTATTGGCGCCAATGATTCTCTACTGGTCAGCCGCCGAAACCCCCGGGTCGCAAGTAGAGAATACAGCAGAGGGGTTTTCACCTCCGGTCGGTGGTTTTACCGGACCGTGTGACCTTCTCTATTGGCGCCAATGGTCCTCTACTGGTCGGCCGGCGAAACCCCCGGTCGCAAGTAGAGAATGCAGCAGAGGTGTTTTAACCTCCGGTCGGTGGTTTTACCGGACTGTGTGACCTTCTCTATTGGCGCCAATGGTCCTCTACTGGTCGGCCGGCGAAACCCCCGATCGCAAGTAGAGAATGCAGCAGGGGGGTTTCACCTCCGGTCGGTGGTTTTACCGGACCGTGTGACCTTCTCTATTGGCGCCAATGGTCCTCTACTGGTCGGCCGGCGAAACCCCCGATTGCAAGTAGAGAATGCAGCAGAGGGGTTTTCACCTCCGGTCGGCAATCTTACCGGTCGGTGATTCTTACGGCCCGTGTGTGCTTACATATTTTTTCCCATATACTTTTGCTGCATTAAGCGTAGCTTATGTTCCTCTGAGGCTAGACAGAAATGGGCCGGCAAAACGATCCGGAGCTGGTCAGCAGTCGGCCGGTGATTTTGCCGGCTTGTGTAGCCTTATCATGAGTAGCACATGTTAGGAATCCACATGTCATGTACACAGTAATAAATAAGTAATGGCTCGGCCACACAGGACGCGATATTTGACCAAGGGTGGTGGGCAATCTACTTTCATTACACTTTATAGCATAAAGGCCGATCCACGCTAGACCGTGTTGGGTCCGGGCCGGGACACGGTAAAACAATCACACCAGAATTATCTATGGACTCGTTAACGCTACACTGGGCCGAGTCCTTGTTTTTTGCTTTAACGGGACCCGGCGCGGTCTAGCGTGCATCGGCCTTTAGGCCCGTCAAAGAAAAGACGATCTCTCATAGCGAGCCAGCCTTTATCGCTTTGCAAGGCAATAAGGTTGTAAAAACTTACAGATTTGTCGCGCGATTAGTTTAGGTGAAGAAACTGAATTATTCATTGAAATTCATATGTTGTAAGGTTATGTTGTTTTAATAAAAAAATACATACATGAATTCTATCTAGCTCAGGAGACCCGGTAGCCGTGAGGGTTAAGGCGTGAGCTCTTAACACTCTGTGCCAAAGGTCGTGGGTTCGATTCCCACTAGGGGCGGTAGCTTTTCTTTCGAAAAAAGAAAAGGCATCACGCCTTTCCTGGCTAGAAAAGGGTGTTAACCTATAGATAACCCGACCTAAAATTCGTAGTTAATAATGAAAGGACGTTAAAATTTAAAAATCTATCTAGGTCATTCTATTCACAGTATTCTAGGCAGTCGAATGTATGTTTTATTTAAATTAACAACAGTACTGCTCACAAAGATATCGCGTCCTATGTGATGTCCCCTCATTGCAGACCGAAGCGAGGATCGTTGGATCGCTGTCAGACGCGATACTGATCGCTTCTTGTGTGCCCGAGCCTTTAGAAATTGGGAATAAGGTATTTATTACTGTTTACAATACATATGGGTTCATAAAAATTTCTAAAATATATAAATAAAAAAACCAAAGACATACATGATCATATGGTATTTTATTTGTCTAAAAACTCATCATGATGTTTTCTAAAAATGTTTTTATTTCTCTCGTCTCTTGGTGTTTTCTGAGTTGCTTCAATATTGCCGATGGATGTTCCCCAGAACCTAGGATAATTGGAGGTAAACATGCGCGCCAAGGAATGTTTACTTACATGGCGTTCGTGTTTTGCGAACCAACGCCGTTTACAATTAACCTGTGCAGCGGTGCAATCATTTCTCAACAGCTTGTGCTGACGGCTGCACACTGCTTCCCTGAGAAGATTGACTGTACAAAAGTTTCCGTCGGGAACGTCAACTGGGAGAAAGGCCAGAAATATCCAATCGAGAAGTTTTATATTCACCCAAAATTCATTTACGACGACGCCTTTGACTTTGCTGTAGTGAGTATCAAAGGTAAGTTCATACTCGGCGATGATGTCGGAATACTCCCCTTGTTCGACTGGAAGGAACCGCAAGACTTCAAGAAGTGCTATTCCTTGGGCTGGGGACAAACCGAGAAAAAAGGATTTGTTAATAATCTCAGGTATCTCAAAGTGGAAGCTTCTTCTGATGGCTGTCCCTGTAAAAGAAACGAAAACGGTCAGTTCATTTGCTTGAAGAAAATTGTCGATAAGACCCCGTGCAACGGTGACTCTGGAGGTCCGTTGGTTTGCAGAGGGCGTGGCGTCGGAGTTACACACGCCTATATACGAACAGACTGCAAAAAAAATGTTGATCATTTTGATTGTAATCATCCCAATGTTACACTCTTCTACGTCAGCACAAAAAACGTTCTCCCGTGGATAAAACAACATACAGCACCCGAGAAAGACACAATTTCTGTAGTCAAAAAGTCGAACAGAGCTACAAAAACAGGTGGAAGTACGCTGGTCAAAGTCATAATTTTTGTACAATTATTATTAGAAATATAAATTTTTCATACTTATTATTTTGTAACCTACAATGTTTGAGTTCACAACACCATCAAAACATATTTAATAGATAATAAAATTCTTTATCAGCTGAAAACCATGTGTAAAACTTTCTTTATTTCAAATAAACGAATATTTTAATTAATTATTTTGAATTTTAACGTCCATTTATTATTAACTACGAATTTTAGGACGGGTTATCTATAGGTTACCACCCTTTTCTAGCCAGTATAGGGGTAATGCCTTTTATTTTTTTCGAAAGAAAAGCCACCACCCCTAGTGGGAATCGACCCCACGACCTTTGGCACGGAGTGTTAAGTGCTCACGCCTTAACCCCCACGGCCATCGGGTCTCCGAAAACGAATTTTTTTAAAGAAAAGGCTATTTTAATGATATTCATAAAGATATTGTAGACAAAAGTAAGCATGGCCCACACCTGAAAGCCGGGCCGAGGACCAGATTTTGATCACAGACTCCCAATACATATTGATAAACCCTCTCCCCTTCCCACACAGAAATCATAATTCCCTCACTAGTTACTCTTAATGGTTGAAATGTCTAATAAATTTATACTAATCTGCAATGTATTGCTTTGCAAAATATTTAATATGTTCTCAAAATCATCATACAAGTAGTGTGTACTTTTTGGGATTTCAAATCCAGAAAACTGAAAATTCTAGTAGTTTTTCATTGGCAGGGCATTCGAGAGGAATTACGGGCCCCTGTCTAAATAACTTCACGTGCCCTTTAACACCCCCCCCCCTCCTCAATTAATATTACCAAAAACTATTTAAATTTTACATTTTTCTGAAAACAAAATTACATACATTTGTAATTGAATAGACTGGAAAATTTAGGAATTGTCTATGTCTAAGGCTCTTCGTGGTGCTACAAATTTATGGATTGACAACATTTAAAAGCTATTTTATGTATTAGAAATAGAGAATTTATAAGATTATCCATTGGCTGTTTCCAATAAGAATTACGAAAACTATACTTAGGTATATAAGTTTGTTATTTCGAATTATTATTTTTTATTTATTTTTTTTTTAAGGCACTGCAACCACTGGGGTCATTGGTGCCTTTGAAGTATCCTGATCAGGGAGAAAAACCCCGGGGCGGAGGGAGGCGCAGCAAGGAGAGAGACAGACGCCCGGAAGGGAGAGGGGACAGCCCGAGCCGAGGGAAGAGATAGGGCCGGCGTTATCTGGACCTCTATGACAATACAGCGGTAATCCGCAATCTAGATAAGATAGCCAAGCTCCTGACGGAGATCTGCATGTAAGTGCCACCATCCAGATCTCCAGAGCTAGCAGGACCCAGCGGGTCTAGTGTCCAGTATAAGTCAGCCCTACTCCCCACCAACAGCCCGACGTCCACCCCCAACCCCCTCCCGGGCACCCGCCAATCCCCCGCCGCGCCACCACCCCACCCCCAAGCCCCCCCAGACCAAGGGAGGTGTATTTCGAATTATAATGCCAGTAAAAAAAAAATACGCCGGGCCCCCCCCCCCGAGACCACGGGCCCCCACCCCTAGCGGAGGTCCTGGTCATTGGGCTTTGGACATTGTTAAAATACTTTCATCTTGAGTTTTGAAGGAAATGAGTGTTTCTATTTCATTTTCATCAATCCTCAACAAGGGAACAAAATTCTAATGAGCTGATTTTATTACCGACGCATTTGATTGGTTCTTTATAATTTTGAGGGATCATTGTGAAAATTGATATAAAAGTGACGTCTCTGTTTATGACAAGGCTCTAGGTTTAATTGAAGCATAAAAAACTTTAAACAAATATTTTGTATTGTTATTACGGACATATCTCAAAACCAAAACATTATGTATTTGGCGGATGGACAGGAAGAGGAAGTGGATTGTGTTACCGTCTTTCCCGCCAGACACGGCCTGTGACCTTCTTATCTCTAAATTCAAAGTAAACATCGACCGACAATCGGTGCAGCAAAGGTCACGAAGAATTTTTGGACGGGTTATCTATAGTTTAACACCCTTTCCTTGCCAGGATAGGGCTGATGCCTTTTCTTTTTTAGCGCGGTTCCTCCCTCCCCCATAGGGAGGAACCCCGCTTATAAGGTTGATCCCATGAAACAATCCGGAAGTGCCGACTAGTAAATTTTGCGTTTCAGAACCCCTAGAGACCGAAAATGGTGGTGGTTCAAATTTGTATATATATATATATATATATATATATATATATATGTATGTATATTATATATATATATATATATATATATATATATATATATATATATTTATTTGTCTGTTCGCTCTCTAGGTAGAAGACGAATGGTCCGATTTTGATGAAATTTGGTACAAAAATCCGTCGTCCAATTTGAAAGGTCAAGTTCGTTAACCAGCGAAATCCGTCCACTGGAAGATGGCGTTTGGGGCGAAATTCGCGCAAAAAAAATCATAACGCTTACGTTTTTGAGTTCATAAGCTTGTAAGCACTCGTTTTATAGGCTTCTAGGGCTAGGAAAACGAATGAAACCATTTTCAAGGCGATAGCTTTAACTGTTTTCGAGAAAATTGGAAAAATAGTTTTTGAATACCGTTTTTGGTTTGGGTACTTAGAATCATGGGATTCAGTTGAAACATTTTCTGCATGTTCTACTTTCATTAATACTAATATGTTGAAATTTGTGTTACGTTTGGAGTTAAGAAAGGGTTAGAATAAAATATTTTATTAACAGACATAAAACGTTTTGGTAACTTTGTATACTTTCCTTAATATCTCGAAAAAGGTTGAGAATCTTGGTAAACGCAAGAATACCATTAAAAAGCTTACTAAATTCTCTAGAAAAAAGGTTCTGATGAAAGTTTTGATCAGACGATGTCAATCGGAGAAATAAGTGCTTAAAACTTTAAAGTAATTGATTTCGCTTATTCGAACTGTTCTTTTTGTCTGTTTTTATTCCTTGTTATTTTTTAACTGCTTATAGTTGGATAATGTATTTGATAATAAATCAGGTTAAGAAAAATAAGAAAAACAATTTTATCTTAATGATATGGATTTCCAAGATATAGCTTTTCAACTGCCTAGCGGGGTCCTTCCTAGGGCGGTTTGGCCGACCCATCCAGGTAAGATCGTAAATAAGACCTTTCTTGAAAGTAAAGATGGAACTGTCAACTTTGGTCCTCCTCTGCCTCCCGGCACTTTCATTGCTGACGAAGGCTACCAATGAGTAGCCGAAACGACCTAAATATAGATTTTTTTAACAAAAATCGTATTGAGGTTTCTTTAGCCGAATCCCAACCATTCAATATTTACTTATCACCTCGACGGCTAACTATCTAATCTTCATGCTTTCTAGAAATGTGGACCCAAAATAATAACAGCTTCTATTTTAATCATTTTAAATGAGTCTAGAGATAAGAACGGAACCGCGCTAAGATGATGCAGTTCCTGCGAGTCGGACTTTTCTAAAGAAAAGCCACCACCCCTAGTGGGGATCGAACCCACGACCCTTGGCTCGGAGTATTAACTGCTCACTCCTTAACACTTACGGCTACCTTGCCTCCTGTACTAAAATAATTTAAATTTTAACGTACATTATTATTAACAACGAATTTTTGGACGGGTTATCTATAGGTTACCACCCTTTTCTAGCCAGGATAGGGCTGATGCCTTTTCTTTTTTCTAAAGAAAAGCCACCACCCCATAGTGGGAATCGAACCCACGACCCTTGGCTCGGAGTATTAACTGCTCACTCATTAACACTTACGGCTACCCGGCCTCCTGTACTAAAATAATTTAAATTTTAACGTCCATTATAATTAACGAAGAGTTTCAGAACGGGTTATCTATAGGTTACCAACCTTTTTTAGCCTGGATAGGGCTGATGCCTTTTTTTAATTATAATAGAAAAGACACCAACCCATAGTGGGATTCGAACCCACGACCCTTGGCACGGAGTGTTAAATGTAGCACGCCTTAACACCTCCTGTACTAAAATAAAAATATAAGAAATGCATCTATGATCATATGGTATTTAATTTATTTCAAAAATGAAGTGTTCCAAAAATGTTTTCATTTCTTTCTTTTCTTGTTGTTTTTTGAGTTGCCATATTAATGTCGATGGATCTTCCCCGGAACCTAGGATAGTTGGAGGTAAATATGCGCGCCAAGGTATGTTTACTTACATGGCGTTCGTGTACGAACCATTAGATTCAGAAGAATATTCAGCTTGTAGTGGAGCAATAATTTCTGAACGGTGTGTACTAACAGCTGCGCACTGTTTCCCCCGGAAGGACGATGGCGCGAAGGTCTACGTCGGGAACGTCAACTGGAAGAAAGGCAGGGAATATCCAATCGATAAGTTTCATATTCACCCAGAATACGAGGAAAATACAAATTTTGATTTTGCTGTGGTTAATATTAAAGGTACGTTCAGACTTGGCGGTGATGTCGGAATTCTCCCCTTGTTCGACTGGAAGAAACCACAAGACTTCAAGAAATGCATTTCCATCGGCTGGGGACAAACCAGCGGAAAAGGAAAAACGACCGAACTTCTCAAGTATGTCACAGTCAAACCGAGTACTTCTTGTCCCTGCGCACAAAA
Organism: Gonocerus acuteangulatus; assembly: GCA_946811695.1. Taxonomy (NCBI): domain Eukaryota; kingdom Metazoa; phylum Arthropoda; class Insecta; order Hemiptera; family Coreidae; genus Gonocerus; species Gonocerus acuteangulatus. The sequence goes on along the minus strand of OX328130.1, from coordinate 77,087,646 downwards.
CGAGAACCGTCACTTCATCTGCTTGAAGAAGAGACCAGGTAATACGCCATGTCAAGGTGATTCTGGTGGCCCCTTGGTCTGCAAAGGGATTGGCCTGGCCGTCGCACACGGCTATATACCCACCGACTGCAAACCAGATTCAAAAAGATTGCATTGTGATCATCCTGATGTTACACTCTTCTACGTCAGCACTAAACTAGTTCTCCCGTGGATAAAACAGCATTTACTCGACGCGAAGACCAGAACTTCTAAAGCACAGAATTCGAGCAAAGCTACAAAAACTGATGGAAGTACGCTCTTCGAAATCATCATTTTTATACAGTTATTATTAAAATTATAAATGTTGCTTACTTATTAATTTGCGAGCTCTTGTATCTTAATATTTTTGGGTTTACATCTTCAAAAAAATAATTACTAGATCCCTAACCATCCCCTATCACCTGAAAAACATATGTAAAACTTTCTTTCTTTTGTTTTAAAACAACGTAAATATAGGTTAATATATTTGAAGGGATCGGTGCCAAAGTAGTGGAAAGCAACATTTTCAACAAAACTTAACTGTAGCTGCTATATGTTGGATATTATGAGGGACTATCAGTTGAAATGGTTAGGGGCAACAAGATTAAGTAGCATACAGAGCTTGTAGTCATATTTTAGTAGCATTTACATCATAGACTGATAGTCCCACATAATATCCAACATATAGCAGCTACAGTTAAGTTTTGTTGAAAACATTGCTTGGCACTATTTTGTCCCGATCCCTTCATTTGATGTGTAGAGATATGTATTAAAACCCCGATTTATCCCACACATCCTGCGTAGAGAGGTTGTAACTAGGCCCATGTTATGTAGATTCTTGTTCATCTTTGCATGATCTATGTAAAGAGTAACTGTCTCTGTCATGTAGACCGAATCCATGTTGTAATTGAATTGAAGAATATTACTAAAATGGCTCTTTTCAGTGCTACAGGAGACTAAGTCATAACATCATTATTTTGCCACTTGTAGCAGTTCTTGCTACAGATGTGGAAGTCATTCTTATTTGTTTCCAGAGTACAACTAAGCCAAGTCCAAGTTATAACTATTTTATGAACAAGGCTATACATAAATAGTGTAAGTTCAAATCTCTTTAAGACTTATACTGGTCAATAGGACACGTCTCTGCAAGTAAAACGCATAATACTCATTTTCTGAAAACTGTATAACATGGACTTGGTCTAGTTGTACTCTGAATCCTCCATATGCCTTAGTCTCTTATCTATCTTAAAAGCTATGTCTAGGAAACGGTTTAAATTCTCTTTGTTTCCTATCTATCTTAAAAGCTATGTCTAGGAAACGGCTTAAATTCTCTTTGTTTCCTATCTATCTTAAAAGCTATGTCTAGGAAACGGCTTAAATTCTCTTTGTTTCCTATCTATCTTAAAAGCTATGTCTAGGAAACGGTTTAAATTCTCTTTGTTTCCTATCTATCTTAAAAGCTATGTCTTGGAAACTCCTTGAATTCTCTTTGTTTCCTATCTATCTTAAAAGCTATGTCTAGGAAACGGCTTAAATTCTCTTTGTTTCCTATCTATCTTAAAAGCTATGTCTAGGAAACGGTTTAAATTCTCTTTGTTTCCTATCTATCTTAAAAGCTATGTCTAGGAAACGGTTTAAATTCTCTTTGTTTCCTATCTATCTTAAAAGCTATGTCTAGGAAACGGTTTAAATTCTCTTTGTTTCCTATCTATCTTAAAAGCTATGTCTAGGAAACGGCTTAAATTCTCTTTGTTTCCTATCTATCTTAAAAGCTATGTCTAGGAAACGGTTTAAATTCTCTTTGTTTCCTATCTATCTTAAAAGCTATGTCTAGGAAACGGCTTAAATTCTCTTTGTTTCCTATCTATCTTAAAAGCTATGTCTAGGAAACGGTTTAAATTCTCTTTGTTTCCTATCTATCTTAAAAGCTATGTCTAGGAAACGGTTTAAATTCTCTTTGTTTCCTATCTATCTTAAAAGCTATGTCTAGGAAACGGCTTAAATTCTCTTTGTTTCCTATCTATCTTAAAAGCTATGTCTAGGAAACGGTTTAAATTCTCTTTGTTTCCTATCTATCTTAAAAGCTATGTCTAGGAAACGGTTTAAATTCTCTTTGTTTCCTATCTATCTTAAAAGCTATGTCTAGGAAACGGTTTAAATTCTCTTTGTTTCCTATCTATCTTAAAAGCTATGTCTAGGAAACGGTTTAAATTCTCTTTGTTTCCTATCTATCTTAAAAGCTATGTCTAGGAAACGGTTTAAATTCTCATTGTTTCCTATCTATCTTAAAAGCTATGTCTAGGAAACGGTTTAAATTCTCTTTGTTTCCTATCTATCTTAAAAGCTATGTCTAGGAAACGGCTTAAATTCTCTTTGTTTCCTATCTATCTTAAAAGCTATGTCTTGGAAACTCCTTGAATTCTCTTTGTTTCCTATCTATCTTAAAAGCTATGTCTAGGAAACGGTTTAAATTCTCTTTGTTTCCTATCTATCTTAAAAGCTATGTCTAGGAAACGGCTTAAATTCTCTTTGTTTCCTATCTATCTTAAAAGCTATGTCTTGGAAACTCCATGAATTCTCTTTGTTTCCTATCTATCTTAAAAGCTATGTCTTGGAAACTCCATGAATTCTCTTTGTTTCCTATCTATCTTAAAAGCTATGTCTTGGAAACTCCTTGAATTCTCTTTGTTTCCTATCTATCTTAAAAGCTATGTCTAGGAAACGGTTTAAATTCTCTTTGTTTCCTATCTATCTTAAAAGCTATGTCTAGGAAACGGTTTAAATTCTCTTTGTTTCCTATCTATCTTAAAAGCTATGTCTAGGAAACGGCTTAAATTCTCTTTGTTTCCTATCTATCTTAAAAGCTATGTCTTGGAAACTCCTTGAATTCTCTTTGTTTCCTATCTATCTTAAAAGCTATGTCTAGGAAACGGTTTAAATTCTCTTTGTTTCCTATCTATCTTAAAAGCTATGTCTAGGAAACGGTTTAAATTCTCTTTGTTTCCTATCTATCTTAAAAGCTATGTCTAGGAAACGGTTTAAATTCTCTTTGTTTCCTATCTATCTTAAAAGCTATGTCTAGGAAACGGTTTAAATTCTCTTTGTTTCCTATCTATCTTAAAAGCTATGTCTAGGAAACGGCTTAAATTCTCTTTGTTTCCTATCTATCTTAAAAGCTATGTCTTGGAAACTCCTTGAATTCTCTTTGTTTCCTATCTATCTTAAAAGCTATGTCTAGGAAACGGCTTAAATTCTCTTTGTTTCCTATCTATCTTAAAAGCTATGTCTAGGAAACGGTTTAAATTCTCTTTGTTTCCTACCTATCTTAAAAGCTATGTCTAGGAAACGGTTTAAATTCTCTTTGTTTCCTATCTATCTTAAAAGCTATGTCTAGGAAACGGTTTAAATTCTCTTTGTTTCCTATCTATCTTAAAAGCTATGTCTAGGAAACGGTTTAAATTCTCTTTGTTTCCTATCTATCTTAAAAGCTATGTCTAGGAAACGGCTTAAATTCTCTTTGTTTCCTATCTATCTTAAAAGCTATGTCTAGGAAACGGCTTAAATTCTCTTTGTTTCCTATCTATCTTAAAAGCTATGTCTAGGAAACGGTTTAAATTCTCTTTGTTTCCTATCTATCTTAAAAGCTATGTCTAGGAAACGGTTTAAATTCTCTTTGTTTCCTATCTATCTTAAAAGCTATGTCTAGGAAACGGTTAAAATTCTCTTTGTTTCCTATCTATCTTAAAAGCTATGTCTAGGAAACGGTTTAAATTCTCTTTGTTTCCTATCTATCTTAAAAGCTATGTCTAGGAAACGGTTTAAATTCTCTTTGTTTCCTATCTATCTTAAAAGCTATGTCTAGGAAACGGTTTAAATTCTCTTTGTTTCCTATCTATCTTAAAAGCTATGTCTAGGAAACGGTTTAAATTCTCTTTGTTTCCTATCTATCTTAAAAGCTATGTCTAGGAAACGGTTTAAATTCTCTTTGTTTCCTATCTATCTTAAAAGCTATGTCTAGGAAACGGTTTAAATTCTCTTTGTTTCCTATCTATCTTAAAAGCTATGTCTTGGAAACTCCTTGAATTCTCTTTGTTTCCTATCTATCTTAAAAGCTATGTCTAGGAAACGGTTTAAATTCTCTTTGTTTCCTATCTATCTTAAAAGCTATGTCTAGGAAACGGTTTAAATTCTCTTTGTTTCCTATCTATCTTAAAAGCTATGTCTAGGAAACGGTTTAAATTCTCTTTGTTTCCTATCTATCTTAAAAGCTATGTCTAGGAAACGGTTTAAATTCTCTTTGTTTCCTATCTATCTTAAAAGCTATGTCTAGGAAACGGTTAAAATTCTCTTTGTTTCCTATCTATCTTAAAAGCTATGTCTTGGAAACTCCATGAATTCTCTTTGTTTCCTATCTATCTTAAAAGCTATGTCTAGGAAACGGTTTAAATTCTCTTTGTTTCCTATCTATCTTAAAAGCTATGTCTAGGAAACGGTTTAAATTCTCTTTGTTTCCTATCTATCTTAAAAGCTATGTCTTGGAAACTCCATGAATTCTCTTTGTTTCCTATCTATCTTAAAAGCTATGTCTAGGAAACGGCTTAAATTCTCTTTGTTTCCTATCTATCTTAAAATTTATGTCTAGGAAACGCCTTGAATTGCAACTTTGGAGTGAAAGGTGGAGAATAAAAATCAACGTTTTTGGAAACACAGGAACTGAACAAACGATACGGACTACTTAGACGACTCCTTGGACCTTCATCTAAAGAATCGACTCATAACAAAGTAACGATATACAAAACAATCATTCGGCCAATATGGACATATGGATTTGAACTCTGGGGATCTGCAAAATCATCCAACATCAACAGGATTCAGGAATTCCATTCAAAACAATCATTCGACCAATATGGACATACGGATTTGAACTCTGGGGATCTACAAAACAATCATTCGACCAATATGGACATACGGAAAGAACTCTGGGGATCTGCAAAATCATCCAACATCAACAGGATTAAGGAATTCCATTCAAAACGTCTTCGTAACATTTTAAATGCCCTTTCTAAGTATCCAACAAAACCCCCTCACAATGACGTTAACATCCCATTTGTCCTTGATCTTGCTAAAACCCGTTTCCCATCCAGAAAATCCTCCCAGGTGGCTTAAGAGACAGTGGCCCCGAGATAATTTACTTACCTGATTGTACGGGGATCATTAAAATATTTGCACAGCTCTCGAAGTGTCAACAATGTTTGGCTTCTTTCCGTTTTTTTTTTATTTATTTTATTTTGTATAACTTTTCTAGTTATAGTCAATTTGGTAATAGCATATCTGTATCAACAGACTTGATAATTGTACGGTATTCCTGAAAGTGGAGAAGTTTGAAACATTCAGGGGACAGAGTAAAAAACTTTAAAAAAAAAAAACAAAAAAAAAACATGACCAAATATTTACATGACATAAATTATTAATAAATAATTTAAACAAATATCTCTGGAGTTAATGAACTCAAAAGCCCCAATAAACTCAATAATCCCCAAAAAAGATTCTATAAACGATATTAAAATAACCTTTATTTAAATATTCGTTATTTTCAGATTGTTTTCAGCTGATAAATGATTTTATTTTTTGATGGTGATGTAAACTCAAAACTTTTTGGATACAAAAGCTAGTAAATTAATAAGCAAGCAACGTTTACAATTGTAATAATAATTGTATAAAAATGATGATTTCGAAGAGTCTATTTCCACCTGTTTTTGTAGCTGTGCTCGTCTTCTTGGTTTTAGCCGGCAAATGCTGTTTAATCCAGGGTAGGACGAGTTTAGTGCTGACGTAGAAAAGAGTAACATCAGGGTGATCACAATGTAATGTTGTATTTGGTTTGCAGTTGGTCGGTATATAAACGTGTGCAACGGCCACGGCAGAACCTTTGCAGACCAAGGGGCCACCAGAATCACCTTCACAAGCCGTCTTACCACCTGTCCATTTCATGCAGATGTAGTGACCGTTTTTATTTTCTATACAGGGACAAACATTGGTCGGTTGGACTTTTATGTATTTGAGATCATCAGGTGTCTCTTCTTGGTTACCCTTGGTTAGTCCCCAGCCGAGAGAAATGCATCTTTTGAAATCCTGCGGTTTCTTCCAGTTGTACAAACGGAGTTTTCTGACGTCTTTACCGATTGTGAAATTGCCTTTAATACAGCCAACAGCAATGTCAAACTTGTCATTTTTCTCGTATTCTGGGTGTATATGAAACTTATCGATTAGATATTCGCGTCCTTTCCTCCAGTTGACGTTTCCGACGTAGAATTTCGCGCCATCAGCCTTCTCGGAGAAACAGTGTGCAGCTGTAAGTACACACTGTTCAGAAATTATTGAACCTGTACACATTGAGATTGTATGTGGCCCTACTGGTACATACACGAACGCCATGTAACGAAACATTCCTTGTCGTGCATATTTACCTCCAACGATCCTAGGTTCCAGGGAAGGTCCATCAGCACTAATACGGAAACTCAGAAAACACCAAGAGATAAAAGAAATGAAAACATATTTAGAACACTTCATGATGAGTTTTGATACAAGTGAAATACCACATGACCACATATAGTATTTGATTTTAACACATGTTAGGAATCCACATGTCATGTACAGAGTAATACACACAGGAGGCGATCTGTATCGCTGCGACCAGCGATATCTGACCGATGTTGACGGGCGATCTACTTGTATTATACAGTATAGCATCAACCCCGTCACACAGAGAACGATCTGTCGCAGCGATCTAGTCTTATCGCTTTGCCGGGCGATACGGTTGTAAACAATTACAGATTTGTCGCGCGATCATTTTAGATGAAGAAGCTGAATTATTCATTGAAAGTCACATGTTTTGAGGTTATGTTGTTTTAATAAATTCTATCTAGTTGATTGCATTCATAGTTTATAGTATTCTATCTAGTCGAATGTATATGCTATATTTAAATTAACAACAGTATTGCTCACAAAGATATCGCGTCCTATGTGATGTCCCCTTATTGCAGACCGAAGCGAAGATCGTTGTATCGCTGTCCAACACGATACAGGTCGCTTCCTGTGTACCCGAACCTTTATTCCCAATTTTTTCGGCTTGATAGCTATTCTTTGATGTAAAATATAGACTCCACACTTATTAAGGCTATGGGCCCGGGGCCACAAGAAAATATATTACATTACAGCAATATTGTTATTATTCTAAATATCCTTTTTATTTCAAATTACTCCTGTATTATAGGTTATTCTTATTTTGAAGAATATAGCCCCATATAAGTTACCATGGTAGATTTCATCTGCAACAAACGCATCAAAATCATTTTTATTTGCACTAAAATGATTATTCTTTTTAACACATATGGAAGATAAACTAATAAACAAATTACTGTTTCCAAATGTCTTGGTACAGCCTCGGCTTGAGGCGTCGGGTTGTAGGTCCTCCAAGGTGATGATGTCTTGGTACAGCCTCGGCTCGAGGCGTCGGGCTGTAGGTTCTCCCACATGGTAATGTCTTGGTACAGCCTCGGCTTGAGGCGTCGGGTTGTAGGTACTCCAAGGTGGTAATGTCTTGGTACAGCGTCGGCTTGAGGCGTCGGGTTGTAGGTCCTTCAAGGTGGTAATGTCTCGGGCTTGAGGCGTCGGGTTGTAGGTACTCCCAGATGGTAATGTCTTGGTACAGCCTCGGCTTGAGGCGTCGGGTTGTAGGTCCTCCAAGGTGATAATGTCTTGGTACAGCCTCGGCTTGAGGCGTCGGGCTGTAGGTTCTCCCAGATGGTAATGTCTTGGTATAGCCTCGGCTTGAGGCGTCGGGCTGTAGGTCCTCCAAGGTGGTAATGTCTTGGTACAGCGTCGGCTTGAGGCGTCGGGTTGTAGGTCCTTCAAGGTGGTAATGTCTCGGGCTTGAGGCGTCGTGCTGTAGGTACTCCCAGATGGTAATGTCTTGGTACAGCCTCGGCTTGAGGCGTCGGGCTGTAGGTTCTCCCAGATGGCAATTCTTGGAACAAGGAAGAGAAAGCCAGTTTGCAAGTCGATTCTTCGATGTGAAATATCAGAGGATCAACTCCCAGTTCTCGATGGAGCAAGGTGTTTCGAACGAACCAAGGGGCGTTGGCTGCAATCCGTAGAACATTGTACTGTAAAGTCTGAAGTCTTTTAATGTTCGTGGTGTTTGTTCCGTACCACACAGGGCAGGCGTAAGTCAGTAAAAATAGTGCCAAGCAACATTTCAACAAAACTTAACTGTAGCTGCTATATGTTGGATATTATGTGGGACTATCAGTCTATGATGCAAATACTACTAAAATATGACTACAAGCTCTGTATGTTACTTAATCTTGTTGCCCCTAACCATTTCAACTGATAGTCCCACGGAAGCGGAGTCAAACACAACTTTTCAGGATTTTCGATTTTTGCCTTTAATAACAACCTAATATCTATCATCCTGCAACATTTCCATTCTCTACCTCTTCGGGAAGTACCTAATAATTTTGAGTGAGTGACTCTTATAAATTCCGATTTTCCATCGCCTTTATCTCAGAAAATATTCATTGTAGAATTATGAAACTTCCGAATTTTACTTACATCTATTTGCGTAATATCTGTGTAAAATCTCATAAGTAGGGCCCGGAAGTTAGGCATTTATTTTTGGTTAAAATAGGCAGGCAAAAAGACACTTGAAATAGTGAAAATAGGCAGTACTGTAATTAAAATTGGCATTTATTAGTAGTAAAGGCAAAGAGGAATCTCACTCATTATTAATTAAAATATGTATTTTAAATACTCATTCATTTCTTTATTATCAATTTATCACAGAATTAGTGTACTTACTCTTACTTTCCCTTCTTACAAGCAACAACAAGATGCTTTTTCAAAGAATCAACTCTCATAGACCTTCTAAGAAAAAATGTTTTTCATTTTGGAAAAACTTCCTCTGCATTATCTTATCATTTCTAAATCCGGAATACCAAGTAACTACACCATTGTCACAGCAAAAGGGTGTGAGGAAGGAGACGTACTTCTCTCATCCTCTCTCTTTCCTGGTTTGCAAGAATGAGTTTTCGAATTGATATTTGTGACGGCAATATGTAATTAAATTTGTGCAACCTTTTTTGTCTTCGATGAAAAGTGCTTTTTAAAATGTTTAAATCGCAGAAAAAATTTGCATAACGAGAAAAAAAGGCTTTAAATCTTAAAATAGCCAAAATAGGCAAAATAAAAATTGTCTCTACACTTCCTAAATGCACGAAAACATATTTATTTCTATCTGATTCTTCAATATATCCATTCAGATAAAAAAGGCATTTTGCCTAACTTCCGGGCTCTAGTAATAAGTTTATCTTTAACCGGTTTGTGGACAAGAAGAGGACGGAGACTCTCTTTAATCTGTGCAGGTCCAAGGTAAGACTAGTAACAGCTCTTCTTACAAGTCACTGTAGAATGCACCGGCACCTCTACTCTATGGGGCTGACTAGGACTACAAGGTGCAGACTGTGCCTTGAAGATGACGAGACGCCGAACCATATTATATGCAGATGTCAGAGATACCTGCATTTTGGTGCAGACTTCATAGATGACCCTAGAAGGCTACCTGAACTGAACCTTCGGACTCTATTAAGGTTCATCTCGGATACGGCGCTGTTGGTGTAACAGGCTGGCTTGTCGGGTGGCACAATAGGCCTTGTTGGCCTCGGTGCGCTCCCTCTATCTGGGCACCCGTTTAATAATAATAATAATAACCGGTTCAAAGGCATCAGAAAGAAATATTCATCTTTCGGAGAAATCTACGTTTAAATTGAGTAATTTACTTTTAGGATACTTTCAATTTCTTATTGTTGCGCCTAAAATCTTGCTTCGCTTTGAGATTTCATTTTACATCTCCGAAAGATTAACATACAACATTAACTTATCTATTTAAAGTTTTCAAATGACACTAGGTATAAGAACGAAAACACTATAAGATGACGCAGTTCCTGCGAGTCGGACCTTTATTTATAAATTTACGTTTAGGATACTTTCAATTTACTGTTGTTGCGCCTAAAATCTTGCTTCGCTTTGAGATTTCATTTTACATCTGCGAAAGATTAAAAAAAAAAAAAAAAAAAAAAAAAAAAAAAAAAAAAAAAAAAAAAATCAGTCCCGTAACAGGCCACGAGGGCCCTGAGGGGCAGATACTATAGAGGTATCTGATTCATGACCATACGGCACACTAGGGAGATAGTGTGGTCAGCACTATGCTCCGGCCGCCTGATTTTCCCCTTGGCCGCTTCGACTACTAGAGTCATTAGCACCCAAGGTACCCCCATTATTAAATTAATTAAAGGCTGGGTCGGCCTAGGGACGGTCAGGGAGGCTGAATTCAACCGGTGAACGAAGACACTAGAAGAAAAAATCTTTAGTGCTTGCTCGGGATTTGAACTCAGGCCTCCAGCTTATTAGTCCAGTGCTCTACCACTGAGCTAACCTCGCCCCCTGCGAATGATTAACATACAACATTAACTGATCTATTCAAAGTTTTCAAATGACACTAGGTATAAGAACGAAAACACTATAAGATGACGCAGTTCCTGAGAGTCGGACCTTTATTTATAAATTTACTTGCACTAATATATATTTTACATTTTAATTATAAATTAAATCATATTCGATTAACAAATATACAGCTATGTGCAGAATTCACATTTATTATCACATAAACGCTCATTAAAACTAAGCAGATACTTAAATATCTAATCTACATTTTTATCAGCTAATAATATAAATACAGATGATTAATCACAATGACACAATATATTTATTATTTAAAATTATATTGATTAAAATCCATTTTGAATACATTTTTATAATATACAGATGTGTTATTAATCAAAACCTAATTTGTACCTATTGATTATAAAATGGTATAATAATTTTACAATAATATAAATTTACAATAAATGGGGTTTAATTTTGAATTGTATTGAAGGAGGACCAAAAAAAAAAAAAAAAAAAAAAAAAAAACAACAATAAAAAGGGACCAATCGGAGCTCCTTAAAAAAATATCTTCAAATTAGCCCCGCGTTCATTCGGCATCGGGGTTTTCACTCGGAAAATCGTATTTTTTGACCATTTAAAAAAACTTTCTTCGCATAAACACTGTTGGATATGGTTTTTTATTAGTTAAGGGAGATTTAAACTAATATAAAAAGTTCAACGGTGTTATAGACATTTTGAAGTTTATTCAAGAGCTGATGGAAAATTGAAGCCCATTGGGACGTTAAAAATTGTTAAGATTTTCGGAATTCATCGAACTCATCAAAACAAAATGCAAAAACTATTTTGATTGTATATTTAAATTAATTGAGTGTGATTTTGTTGAAGGAATATGTCGAAGTTTGTATCACTCCTCAAACACTTACACAAATCTCGGTATTTAATTTTGACTTAAAGAATCCTGGCTAGAAAAGGGTGGTAACCTATAGATAACCCGTCCTAAAATTCGTAGTTAAGTATAAACGGACGTTAAAAATAAAATAATAATAATAATTTTAACTCATGAGAGCTCATGACAAAACAACGTTAGCACCTAGAATGAACTCGAATTAAAAGTGTTTTGACGTGACGACATGTATTATCTGAGCCAATACGGTAAACTTGATAGTGCAACAAATAAAAGGCCTACTCTAATCCTTTCCTTTCTTTGTGGTGTTATGATCGGATAAGCAGATAAAGGCTGATGATTTTTCTTCTAATCTTTATTTAAACATGTCTACTTTGAAATGTGACCTTTCTCATCTCGGAAGAAGGTGGAGCTCTCTTTGTAATCATAGCTGTTCTCAATGCTTACATAAAATTCGTAACTTATAACGGTGTAATGCGCTCTAATTTTATTGTTGCTCAGTTTGACTGATGCGTGGCTTGGTTGACCATCGTAGAACAGGTAAAAAATTTGATAATTTTTTTCTCTTTCTTTTGAAACTATATATATTATTTAAAGTAGTCTGTAATTTGGTCAACCTTTCATTATTCAGACTTTGGGCGTAAATAACCTTGAAACGGGGAAAAGTATGCTGTTCCTAGATTCTGTAGCTAATATAGTATGCTGTTCCTAGATTCTGTAGCTAATATAGTATGCTGTTCCTAGATTCTGTAGCTAATATAGTATGCTGTTCCTAGATTCTGTAGCTAATATAGTATGCTGTTCCTAGATTCTGTAGCTAATATAGTATGCTGTTCCTAGATTCTGTAGCTAATATAGTATGCTGTTCCTAGATTCTGTAGCTAATATAGTATGCTGTTCCTAGATTCTGTAGCTAATATAGTATGCTGTTCCTAGATTCTGTAGCTAATATAGTATGCTGTTCCTAGATTCTGTAGCTAATATAGTATGCTGTTCCTAGATTCTGTAGCTAATATAGTGTGGGGATAAAAAAATAAATAATCGAAATCAGCGCTTTTGAAAATTGATTTTTTCCGCGCTGGCACCATGGGCGTATATAGGAAATAATTTCGGGAGGAGGCTGCAGCCCCTTCAGCCCCCCTTATATACGCCCATGTTTGGCACCTCTGTGCGCCGGTGTCCCACAAGCCATCCCTAATCTCACAGACTATCAATTCATCCTACGGCTCAATTCTCCATCCTTAAATCTAACATTATTCCTAGTTTTTTTTACATTTAATATAAGGTAACTAAAAATGTTAATGTATGCAGGTACATATGGTAAGATATACAGCTGTCTGTTCACTAGTCGAAATGCTAGGAAATGCATCGACTGCATCAGTTGTTGATTCCGTCCGAAGATAGCGCCAAGGATGTCAGGATACTTCGGCGGTTAGGATTAACGCCAAGGTTCTCCCAGTTTATCCACGACAGGCGTGCAGTTAAATCTGAAAATATATAAGCACAATTACATACAATTCCAGAAAATGAAAGTCCGTCACGCAGGAGCTGCATAATTGTATGCACTTTTCACAGCAAGATAAGATAGTTTGCACTGCGTTCCTAAACACTTTCCTTAAAAAAAACTACATATCGCTCATGCGCAAGAAAAGTGACGCAACTCAGAAATATGTAGGGGAACTCGGGGCGGAATGGGATAGCGGGGTAGAACGGGATAGGACACTTTCCTAGGCTGCACTTAAGCGAATATGTATTTAACTATACCTACAGACGTTTCAGTGGACGGGCAAACAGAACTATTTTATCTCCCGTATAAACAATCTTGTTTTTCCATCATTATAGCACCAAAATTATAGTGTAGTGATCTGGTGCACTATTTTTAAGTAATATGTATTTTAATCTGTTAATATTTTTTCAATAAAAAAAAAAAAAAAAAAAAAAAAAAAAAAAAAAAACCTACAGACGGTAGAGAAGATGTGACAGCCATTTTGATTAGTTCTGACTGACTGTTTTGAGCGAAGTGATGTTTGTTGTTTTCAGCCGAGTTTTTTGCAACCTTTTTGTCGACTTAAATGCACAATAAGCTTCTAATCATTAATGCAACGCTAATGTGTGTTATCTACCGGTGTTGTGCTTGTCAGTAGCTAAAAGAAGCACTCTTTTATGCGGGGCAGAACGGGAAATATGGAGACTTTTTTGAAAATGGTAAAAAAGGTGTTTTTATTTAGAATTAACTACTAACCAATTTACATGTATTTACTAACAATATAAATAAATGTTTTACGCCTTTATTATAGGTTTTGATTAATTACCCTATTTCTTAAAAATCGATTAATATTACGTATCCCGTTCCGCCCCGAGTTCCCCTATGTGATTTGCCTTAATACAGGAAATGTGACATAAAGATATCTCAGAAGGCGGCCGCAAGATTTCCTTGGGTTCTGACACACAGCGGTTTCGAGTCGACGCGCCGATATTCCAAAACACACAGTACTGTTTTGGACACTTGAAAACTTGAGTGAGTGTCTGAGTCCTATAAATTCTCATTTTCAATCGCCTATATTTCAGAATCTAAATCAACAAATAAATAAAGCCTTTATTGATTGAAGATGGATGGATGGATTGGGCTTTAGGGCAAACAGCTTTCAGAGCATCATTGCCCGATCTCATTTATGTCACACTCACGTTTTTATTTTCTCGGAAAACATATACTTATGGTTTACAAGTTATTATTATTTATTTTCTTGCTTTATTTTTATTTTTTATTTATTTTTTTATTTTTTTTTTACTAGTATATTTGTAAATTGCTTGAAGTAAATTGCTTGTATAGTAAATTGCTTGAAGAGGGACAATACTATAAAAATTATTTCAAAGAACAACCAAAATAAAAGTAATAACAATTTGAATTCTGTTCCTCTTAAATTACTATTTACGGGAAGGTCCGGAGCGCCCCAATGTCAAGAAACATCATACTTTGATTACTTGTCAACCGATAAACTATTTACAACTTTTTACAAGTGTATGTTGCTTCGTGCAGAACTCCCCTTGATGGGGGTAATGGTCTAACCAACTCAATTAGGAAGTGATAACAAAAATGTAGCCAGACGAAGTTGTTCTAAATTTTATTAGTTTCCATTTTTAAAAAAATGCATTGAAATTGGTTAAGATCTACAGAATGTAGCCTTTTTTGAAACAAGAAATCTCGTTTGGATCCATTGTGCTGCCGGTGGGAATCGAAGCCACCATCTCGTTAGCCACTAAGCCACGGGGTGACCCCCAAAGTTAGCTCTTTGCATTCTAGTAAAGTCAAGGAAAAGAACTTCATCCAAACTTATTTCACGAATCATTTGATAGTTCATATTTTCAAATAGTTCTTCATCCGTGAACTTCTCTTATTTTATTTTCACTTTTGATCACTAAAAAAGCCGAACTTATCGTCGATACAAATGCAAAGTACCGAATATGAAAAAATGCATCTTTCATTTTCAATCTTTATTAATTTCTGCTGGACTTATGTACGGCAAATTCTCGAATCTTAGTTCACTCTATTAAAGGGAAAGTATTCCACTATCAAAAGGTCAAATCTGCCGAATATTTGACTGTCCAAAAAAAAGTTATGAATAAACGATTTTCCACTCTGAAAAGTGTTGATTTTCATATTCGATACTTTGCATTTGTAACGACGTTATCACGAGAAGTGCTCCCACGTCAGACGAATCATTGTGCTTTTTGCACGGAATACACAAAAGGCTTATTAAAACGCAAATTGAAGGTTTTGTTGAATTGAAAAACCATGGGCGTATATAGAAAATAATTTCGGAGGGGGCTCAAAAAATTTCGGGGGGAGATGAGACCATTTCCGGTGTATGGAATACTAACAATTTACATCTTGGAAGAGTTTTAACCAACTTAAACACTATTACACCCAAAATAGAACACGTTTTATGAACTAAATGATCTAATTTAATTTATTTTTAAGGGTTTTATGAAATTTTTACCGATCTAATCAAAATTTTGGGAGGGGGCTGCAGCCCCCTCAGCCCCCCCCTTATATACGCCCATTTGAAAAACGCACGCAGTGTAGACATAGCCAATGACAATGAACCTTATGAAGGTTCTTAGTTATGCAGCTCCTGCGTTTTTTACTTCTGTACTATAGAATTTAAAGAAAAATACTGCCTAAAACTGAACTCACCACTGGTGTTCCATTCCGCCCTCTCCAAACTGTCACTGGCCAAAGCCTTCTCTACATAAGCCAAAGGATCGCAGTCAGCTGCTAGGACTTCTCTGAGCAGTGCTATGTATGCTATAGCCAAGCGGAGGGTGTCAATCTTAGACAGTCTCTTCTCGTAGGGGAAGGTAGGGACGTGGCCTCGCAGCTGGTCGAAGGCAGAGTTGATGCTGCTACAATACAGGTTATTACATCACAATTTGGCTTTCATAATAA
The DNA here is from genome assembly GCA_946811695.1 of Gonocerus acuteangulatus. Lineage (NCBI taxonomy): Eukaryota > Metazoa > Arthropoda > Insecta > Hemiptera > Coreidae > Gonocerus > Gonocerus acuteangulatus. Next base: position 77,071,774 of record OX328130.1, on the reverse strand, counting down.
TATATCTTAAATAGGACCTACACATTTATGTGTGTTTGGGTGTGTGTGTCCAAATATATATATATATATATATATATATATATATATATATATATATATATATCCTCTTCTTTTAATAAGGCCTCATAGGCCACAAAATTGCTTCAACACTTCTTTTTAAAACTATGTCGACTAGTTTCTGGCAACTTGACCTCTCATCACAGGCAAAAATTTCTGAAAATATTTTTTTTTTAAATACGAAACATTAAAATTTTGAAATCTAAACATATGTAATAGTATAATTTTATTTAAAATACCTTATACAAAATAATCGTCATTTAAAAACATAGACAAAAAGAAACAAAAAATAAATTAAAAGTTTTTTTTTAAATCTAACATTACAATCAGCAGCCATGGCTGGTCTATTACAAAAGACTATCAGTCCAGTACTAGCATAGGGCAATACCGACCTCACTTTTAGCACTTTCCTCCGAAGGAAAGTAGCTATTGAGGTTGGACTCATGACGGAATTTTTGAAAAATTTCTTCAAATCTTTATCGATCCTACCTAGTAGACACCGAAAATGACCCCCGTTAAAATTTATATATATATCTCTCTCTCTCTCTCTATATATATATATATATATATATATATATATATATATATATATGCATATATATATTTATGTGTCTGTTAACACGATAGCGCCCAGAGTTTTTGTTTTTTCGTCACGAAACTTGGTATGTAGCATTCAATTAGCAAACGATTGAACGAGTTCATTAACCACTAAAGTCGGTCCACCGGAAGGGGGGGTTTACCCCGAACCCAAAACACTTATTTGACTATGTCAGCCGTAATATTTGTTATATTTCAACGAAACTTGGTATTCGTAGTGGTAATATAGAGAGAAAAGTGAGATATAAAAATGAACTAAATCGGTTCATTAGAAGGGGGGGTTTATTCCGGACCCACAATACCAATTCGCCACTACAAGCCGTGATTTTTGGTATATTTCGACGAAACTCGGTATTGGTAGTGCTAATCCACAGGTAAATATGTGTTGTAAAAATAAACTAAATCGGTTCATTAGAAGGGGGGGTTTACTCCGGACCCAAATTCCTAATATACTCATACCGGTCGTAATTTCTGCTGTATTGTAACGAAACGCATTATACGTCGTGGGTAACTCATGAGAAAGAAGTGTTGTAAAAATGAGCTGAATCGGTCAATCGGAAAGCGGGGGTTTAATTTGTAATATATTTGAATAGAAAAGCCGGCAGACGTAGGTTCACATAGCCGCCGCAAGGAGCGCTTTCTACCACTAGAGTGACTGTATCCTGTTCCTGCGTTAGATCAAAATACGATAATATGAGGATTTTTGTATTTATTACGTAGTTGATCAGTTACTCATTACAAAATGAGAACTATTCACGTTTTTATTTTATTTATGTAGGATATTTTAAGCAAATTGTTCTGGAAAGCAGTCTACACTACCCAAATTCTGAGGAAAGTGCTTAGTTATGCAGCTCCTGCGTGACGGACTTTTTAATTTCGCTATCGTGCATCCCACACAGCCGTGGCCAGTATAAGGTATTTTAAATATAAATTATACTATTAAATATGTATAAATTTCAAAATTGTAATGTTTGGTTGTAAAAAAAATATTTTCAGAAATGTTTTTCTGTGATGAGAGGCCAAGTTTGCCAGAAACTAGTCGACATAAATAAAATGATTTAAAAGAAGTGTTGAAGCAATTTTGTGGCCTATAAGGCCTTATTAAAAGAAGAGGATATATATATACATATATATATGTATATAGATATATATATATATATACACATACATATATATAAATGTGCTGCTTTATATATATATATATATATATATATATATATATATATATATATATATCCTCTGCTTACATGAATCCTCTCTTATTCTTTAAGATTGATTTTACAATCAAACTTAAAAAATAAATGTGGCTTACCTCAATATATCGTCGATACAAAAGCAAACTAACGAATGTGAAAAAATGCATCTTTCATTGTCCATCTTTAATAATTTCTGCTGGACTTATTTACGGCAAATTCTTCAATCTGACTTCACTCTATTAAAGGGAAAGTATTCCACTATCAAAAGGTCAAATCTGCCGAATATTTGACTGTCCAAAAAAAAGTTATGAATAAATAATTTTCCACTCTGAAAAGTGGGGATTTTCATATTCGTTAGTTTGCTTTTGTATCGACGATATAATACATAGATAAATACATTTTATCATACCTAATATTTCTAATCTAATTCAAAAATGACTCATTAATATTTATTTTATGTTAATTGATATAACTATTATCATAAATATGCTTTAGCGGTGACTAAACTGGAAAAAAACGTTACGTTCGTAAAAAAAGCGCAGTTGCGTTTGCGCATGCGCAGTGGCGTTCTCGCATGCCCAGTGGCCATGTAGGAAAAAGAAGACTATATGTTATAGAGTACATTACATTGGTTTGTCGGGTGGAGCTAAAGCATATTTATGTTCCTGAATTTGAACAGAAGGCTCTAAAAGAAATAACTTTTTATTTGTATATATCTATTGTATATGTTACATCTTGACTGGAGGCCTTCCGGAGTCTGATCTCAGCATCCTCTTCCTCTCTCTCATGTTCCCAGCTTGTCTCTGCACCCGATATCCCCCGTTACCGTAATACTCTTCCCCGTCTTCTCCTGAAACAAGGTAACTAGCTATCAGCAATAAATTATAATAAACTAAATATAAACTTAAGGGGCCAGGTTAGCTCAGTGGTAGAGCACTCGACTAATGAACTGGAGGACCAGGTTCAAAACCCGAGCACGCACTAAAGATTTTTTCTTCTAGTGCCGTCGTTCGAGGGTTGGATTTGGGGTCCCCAGATCGTCCCTAGGCCCACCCAGCCTTTAATTAATTTATCAATGGGTACCTTGGTGCTAATGACTCTAGCAGTCGAAGCAGCAAGGGAAAAATCAGGCAGCCGGAGCATAGTATTGACCACACTATCTCCCTAGTGTGCCGTATGGTCAAGAATCAGATACCTCTACAGTATCTGCCCCTCTGGGCCCTTGTGGCCTGTTACGGGACTGATTTTTTTTTTTTTTTAAATATAAACTTATCAAGGAAAATACCGAAGATGGCTCTTTTGGCGAAGACCACATCCAGCTAATATCTGTTGTGATTTTAAACAGTGATTTTGGTACTTACGGATTAGCTTACAGATTATTTAAGGTTAGAAAACATATTATATAAATATAGTAATGAAAATTATTTAAAATCACTCCAATCTCTACTGAAAGTAACTTTTTTTTACTACTATTACTAACCCTTAGATAACCTTTATTTGTAAGTAATACCTTTAGGTTTGTAAAGCATAAATGAAATAGTCAGAATAGGTATATTTAAGCAGGAAATATTTATTAATAAAAAGGTTAATATTATAAAAATCAATGGTAATTGTGAAGTTTAGGTGGTTCTATAACATATTTATATTTATTTTGCATTATGGGCATACGTGCTATGCGTTTCCGCTCAATTCGCTCGCTCAAGAAGGTATCAAAGCTCTAATCAATCCAACTGGCAAAAATTAATAGGATTCTATTAATTTTTGCGAGTTAGGTTGACTTGAGTGTTAAAGGTTACTTTACTACCAGCAACCAACCAATAGGAACGAATAGGCCAATAGAAAAGCTAATGAGTTATGCGCATGCGCTGAATCACTGTTATAATCACTACAGACATTTCACAAGTAACTTCTTCACCAAAAGACCTCCGAAGATATATATATATATATATATATATATATATATATATATATATATATATATATATATATATATATATAATGTTACCTTGTTGATGATGAACCTGCTGTAAATAGGGATGAGCGGACCTAGCAGCATACAGACAGCTAGGTAGTTCTCCATCCTCGTCTCTAGGCCAATATCTCTTACCTTCGCTGCAAAAATAACATTTATTATAAAGAAGGAATCGACCAAAGTGGAGTTAATAGGGATTCTATCATAATAGTTCTGAAAATCATAATGGATCATAATGGTTCTGAAAATCATAATGGATCATAATGGTTCTGAAAATCATAATGGTACTGAAAATCATAATGGTTCTGAAAATCATAATGGTTCTGAAAATCATAATGGATCACAATGGTTCTGAAAATCATAATTGATCACAATGGCTCTGAAAATCATAATGGATCATAATGGTTCTGAAAATCATAATGGTACTGAAAATCATAATGGTTCTGAAAATCATAATGGTTCTGAAAATCATAATGGTTCTGAAAATCATAATGGATCATAATGGTTCTGAAAATCATAATGGTACTGAAAATCATAATGGTTCTGAAAATCATAATGGTTCTGAAAATCATAATGGATCACAATGGTTCTGAAAATCATAATTGATCACAATGGCTCTGAAAATCATAATGGATCATAATGGTTCTGAAAATCATAATGGTACTGAAAATCATAATGGTTCTGAAAATCATAATGGTTCTGAAAATCATAATGGTTCTGAAAATCATAATGGATCATAATGGTTCTGAAAATCATAATGGATCATAATGGTTCTGAAAATCATAATTGATCACAATGGCTCTGAAAATCATAATGGATCATAATGGTTCTGAAAATCCTAATGGATCACAATGGTTCTGAAAATCATAATTGATCACAATGGCTCTGAAAATCATAATGGATCATAATGGTTCTGAAAATCATAATGGTTCTGAAAATCATAATGGTTCTGAAAATCATAATGGATCATAATGGTTCTGAAAATCATAATGGTACTGAAAATCATAATGGTTCTGAAAATCATAATGGTTCTGAAAATCATAATGGATCACAATGGTTCTGAAAATCATAATGGATCATAATGGTTCTGAAAATCATAATGGTACTGAAAATCATAATGGTTCTGAAAATCATAATGGTTCTGAAAATCATAATGGATCATAATGGTTCTGAAAATCATAATGGATCATAATGGTTCTGAAAATCATAATGGATCATAATGGTTCTGAAAATAATAATGGATCATAATGGTTCTGAAAATCATAATGGATCATAATGGTTCTGAAAATCATAATGGTACTGAAAATCATAATGGATCATAATGGTTCTGAAAATCATAATGGTTCTGAAAATCATAATGGATCATAATGGTTCTGAAAATCATAATGGATCATAATGGTTCTGGTAGTGATCCGTGAAGATTTCGTTACATCACTGATGTTTACAAGTCGCCGGATTTTGGGAAGAAAACTATGTACTCGAATCGATCTGATTTCGTTATAATTGTTTTGAGTCGAATGACACCGCTACCAATTCGATAAAATAATTATTTTGGAAGATAAAGGGGGCTTATATTAAGAAAATCCTGAAAAACAGAATGTATTCAATTTAAAATAAAAATCATATTTTATTCAATGGTGGGGGGGGGATGTATAATTAAAAATGTATTTTGAGTCCTGAATAGAATAAATTAACAACCAATGTGATACTGTTAAGTTTTCTCGACGTATTCCTTTTTATGAAGGCGGATGTCAGTGTTAATGTTAGTTGCTAGCAGAAATTGTTCAACAATTCTCTGCAGAAAATAATAATGGTAAAGTCGTTCTTCATAAAATAATTGCATTGGTTATTGAAAACTTCATTTTATTAGGCTGTGCACAAATACGGCAGAGAACGGCGATGAAATTTAAAGGAAAGCAACTTCAAAACATGTACTTTTAGGTAAAACTATGCCAAGATTAAAGCTTTTTTCTTCTAGACCAAATAAACAATGGATAATTGAGTTCCATTACAGAGATCTTCACAACCTAAATGCACCAAGTTCATGGTAATCCCAAACCGTTTAGTAGTGATTTCTCTTGTGTCCCGCTTATCTGGACCACCCTGTATACAGGGTGGTCCACATTAACAAGTCATAACATTAAGGGTTTATTCTGCACCTCATTTTTAGTTCAGGGACGCAGAAATGAGCGTCCTATCTCAACATGTAACAGAGATATTCAAACTTTTGTATATTTTCAAAACTATAGGGTTTTCTTATGAAAAACTGTGTTTTCCGGATTTCTGGTCTATGTATCGTAAATGACGACCACATTTTTAGAATCTACATTAAATTTCCAATAAGAAACACCCGTTATTGAAATGTTGTCATGTAAATTAGAAGCTACACTAAGAGCCGTATAGATGAGAAATATTTTTATTAGGGTTTTCTTAACTCATTCAATATTTGCTAGTTGTAGACTTAGCGGTTTGCCTCCGCCTCAAAAGTTGCCTTGTTTAATAAGCTTTTTATATTCAAAAGTTTGATTAGCTCTGCTACATGTTCTACATTTCTGCGTCCCTGAACTACAAATGAGGTGCAGAATAAACCCTTAAAATTATGACATTTCAATGTGGGAAACCCTGTATATGGTCAGAGTTATAATTAGGGACCGGATTCTTAGGTTTTCACCTATGTTTTTCCTTTCACCTAAACATGATATTGATCGGGTTTTTATATGATTCATGTCTTATAGTATCGTTCATGCAAATTTGGAAGAACCTAAAAAAAACCTATGTATGTATGTATGAATAAGGTTTAAGGACGAAGAACGTCAAAGATTACCATCGTCCTGTAAAGTGTTTTTCAATAAAAATTATTTTTGTACTATAAAGATATTACAGGAGTGAATTGCACTACATATATTGTCGGGAATGTTCTTAAATTGTAATGTTATATAATGTTCAAAAGGGTTTTAAAATTGGTTCTGAAACTAATATGGCTAATATTGTTTTGCATAGATATTACTATAATAATAATTATGGTGATATGAGCTTGGTCCATTACGGCATATTATTTAAATCTATATGTAATCAATGCATCTGAGTTCAGGGCATAGAATATATACAGAAATTATTTATTTATTTATTTTTATTATTTATTTTTTTTATATATATTTATTTTTTGGCTATATTTCTGTATATAATTTTGATTTTTTGAGAAAATTTAGTACTTTGTCCACCATGGAGGGGTTGTCTGCAAGATATATCTTTTGGAATTTCGTTCTTTTATAGGGCTTCTTCGTATAACCTGCAGGAGGGGTCTCCCGTGGTCTAATGGCTAGCGCCTTGGATTCATAAGCGGGAGATGGTGGGTTCGATTCCCAACCTCCGGCAGGAATTTTATCATCCAATGGCTCGCTGGTAAAATTCCTCGCTGCACCCTGGATGTCGGCGCTAATGACCTAGATGTAGGCGCGCCGTAAAAAAACAAAAACAAAAAAAACAAAGCAAAAAAAAAAAACCTGCAGGACTCGAAGATATGCCGCACAGAACCTATTCAGGATGATATTACCTAAAATCACCTAAATAACGATGGAATTACCTAGACAGACCTAATCTTTAAAATAGAAAGTACAATTCAATGAACTCATTTCCTCGATCAAACAAATTCTTAAAAGCATCTTCCCGGGTCCAGACGATCAGGGAAATTTTACTAGGAGTGTCGGTTCCACCAGAACCCATTTTAACACATTGGGGAAAAAATAAAAACAGTTATTCTACCTATATTAGATTAATATTTTCCCTTTTAAATTTTTCCATAATTTAATTATTTGGATTTTAACATAGTAAAGTAGGTACCTTTCTGTAGGCAGTGAAATTCTTTCTGATGTTCTTTAGAAGTTGGAACTTAGCAGAGGAACTTAAAAATGTCTTTTAGAAATTTTTTCTAATACTTTTGTTTTATGTTCTCATTTTTTTTTATTAATGTATGTTTTATAAAATAATTTATTTTTTAAAAAAACATTGCTTTATTTCTAAAATTTATTTGATTTAAATAAATTTCATTCACTTTGTTTTTTAAATAAATATTTTGTTGAATATTTAGAAGACTTTAAAATAATAACTCGTATTTCCGTTTTATTTTTATTTGCTCATCTTTTGTTTTTCCTTCTCAATATACTATCCTATCAAATGTCACTATGTCTACATATTGATTTATCAATTATAAATTAATCAAAATTATTAATGATAAATTATAATAGGTTGAACTTATTTGTCAAACCTAATGAAATATTTTTATCGCCTAAAAAAAACCTAAAATGGATTTTTAAATAAAAAACATAAAAAGGCCTATTTTTTAACCTATTCAAAACATTTTTATCGCCTAAGAAAACCTAAAATGGATTTTTAAATAAAAACCTAAAAATACCTATTATGCCTTTTGCAAAAACCTAATTGGGTGCTTATTTTATCCTACAAATCCGGGCTCTAGTTATTACATATGACACAGTAGAAGCTAGAGAACTTATAGTTTGTGTGTTTTTAAAAGAAACTCGCTTCTTGAAAAGACATAAATTACTGTAAACCAAAAAACAACACTTTTTTCCAATTTTGCGAAAAACTGTGGTGAGCCCACTTCTAACGAGTTACTTCTTGGATTCATCAAAAACGTACAAATTTGTCCAATTTTTATATCTCTATTGAGCCAAAATGAGAAAAAGTGAAATTTTCTTGAGATGGCCTTTTGCAACATTTTGGTTCCTGTTAGCCACATTTTACTCCTATAGCCCAATCCTAACCATTCATGACTTCCTATTACCTCAACGGCTCACGATCTGCATCTGATTAAAAATATTGGGTCTTTTTTTTCGAAGACCACATCCAGTTACTTTAGAAGTAGCAGTAGTGATTTTAACAGTGATTCAGCGCATGCGCATAACTCCCTTGCTATTGGAGGATTCCTATGATCAATACTATTGGTTCTTGCTGGGAGTAAAGTAACCTTCACCAGTGAATTAGCGTTTGTTTGTGAAAAAGCTCTGTTTATGTTAGTGAGAAAAATGGGTCTTTTACAATTAGTTCGCGATGTTCCTGACAAGGAAAAAGCGATTGGTTTCTTACTTGCAAAATTAATAGAATTCTATTTACTTTAGCGAGTTGGATTGTCTAGAATTTTGATATCTTCTTGAGCGAGCGGATACGCATAGCACGTATGCCCATAATGCTAAACAAATGTAAAATATCCGAAGAGAGGGAGAGAGAGAGGGAGAGAAAAAAAGGAATAAAATACGTGTATTTACAAATGTCGTTATTTATGTTATCCTTCATAACCTGCAAAACAGTTAACATTAATGCTTAATAACTTTTTTCGAAGTTGAGAGGGATTTTTTTGTTTAACGGATTTAGTGCATCAAAATACGTTATAGAACCAACGACCATCATTTTGATCATATCGTCGCTACAAATGCAAAGTATCGAATATGAAAATCACCACTTTTCAGAGTGGAAAAGTATTTATTCATAACTTTTTTTGGACAGTCAAATATTCGGCAGATTTGACCTTTTGATAGTGGAATACTTTCCCTTTAATAGAGTGATCTAAGATTCAAGAATTTGCCGTACATCAGTCCAGCAGAAATTAGTAAAGATTGAAAATGAAAGATGCATTTTTTCACATTCGATACTTTGCATTTTTATCGACGATATTATCTAACCGAAAAGAGAGAAATAAATGAATAAAATATGTGCGTTTACAAAAATCGTTTTATACGGTAACATTCATAACCTGCAAAAAAAGTTAACTTTAATGGTTAATAACGTTTTTTTTTTTTTTTTTTCAATTTGAGAGCGACTTTTTATTTTAACTGATTCGTTTTTAGTAACCATGAAGTACCTTGAGGATAAATTCCATGAAAAATACGGGCCAAGAAACTACGTAGTTAGGGGTTTATGGTTCGGCACGAGAGGAACAGTTGCAAAAATAACGTTCACGAATCTGGAAGAACTAGGAATCCCTCGAGAAAACCTTCCTGTTTTAGCCGAGTCAATACTAATTGACTCGCTAGGCATAATAAGCCAACACATATATAGGAATTTATGAGAATCATTCCTCTCAATTTTTTATATATTACTAGCTGTTACCCAGTGTGCCATGCTACACCAACTTTATATTATATAGTTGTAAGGAACAAACATACAGCTGGTAGATTTTTTTCGCCTTGCCTATCACACTTGCCGTATCAAGGTCTACCTGTGTACCAAGTTTGGTCAACATCGGTCAAACGTTGTGGATTTGTATAAGGAAAAAACAGACAGACAGAAAGCTAACAGATGATTTTGACCTAGCCTATGACACTCCCCGTATCAACCCCTACCTGTGTGCCAAGTTTGGTCAAAATCGCTAAAAAGCTGTGGATTTATATGAGGAATAAATTGAATGGCTTTTTCTTTTTTTGTTCCACAATATAGTATCCTTATACTGTGGGAGTTCATTTAGGTTCTACAGGTTCCATCTTCCAATACTGCCTGCATTACAATCAAAGTAATATACATTTTTTTTTTTACAATTTTTTTTAAGTATAATAATAATAATAATATTAAAATAGAGAAATATGATAGCGTAATGATAACAACTATAATAATAATACAAATAAAAATAGTAACAATAATATTGAAAAAGAAACAAATTATAATATCAAAATTATAAATTAGTTGAAAGAAATACAAAAAAAAGAATGAATATAAATGAATAAAATAAAATAAATAACTGATTAATGAAAAGAAAACGTCCGTTCTTGCAATGGCTTATTCTTGCGTTTGTTAAAACAGAATTCAATCAGGATTGTGGTCATGAGAAACTGTTCAATTATTTACAGCAGCATTATTTTTCAAGAACAAATGCACTACTTTTCTCATTTGTTCCGATACTAAACATAAAGGTATGAATTCTGTATACGCACTTTTGATAAGATTATATGATATAATAATAAAAAATAATGATTTGTCAAAATGAAATTATTTACAGTGATGGACCATCGTCTCAGTTTAAAAATAAATATATGTCAAGATTGCTTAACATACTTTCAGAAAAATTTCACAAAAAGTTTTAGCGAAATATTTTACTACAGCTCATGACAAACGTGTAGTAGATAGGGTGGGAGAAAGAGTAAAATCCTTGGTCTCTAATGGAAGTTATGAGCAAATCTGAAACTAAAAATGTAAAAAACTCAGTAGAGTTTGCTAATGTTGCATCTAGTTTAATGACAAACACTACAATTCTCCGTATGAGCCAAGTAGATATTGAACCTGCTATAAGTTCGGAAGTCAAGATTCTATAAGTAGGGTATTTATTTATTTTTTCTCTTCAAGTAAAAAAAGTTTATAGTGTAAATATTTAGTATTTTGATTAGTTTTATTTTGCAATGCTTCTATATTTATTTCTTATTAGTATTTAATCTTAATCAAATGTGGTAGACTCCTTGCTGTAAAATTGTAAATTTTTAAGAAAATATTCGTTCATTCATAAGTTCGGCAATAAAATCTGAGATATAAGGTTATAATTTAGATAACCACAACATTTTTCTACAGATTAAAAACTTAATATTTTAAATTACTTATTAATATATATTAGTCAAAATTCTAAGAATATAAGGCTATAATTTAGGTAAACACAAATATTTTACTAAAACTAAAAAGTTTTGGAAATTAGATAAACAAACCAAACTTAAAAAAAAGGATAATGGTTAATGGCTTCTAGGAGCTTAGTGTTTTCATCAGAAATTAATAAAATTGATCTTATATGATATTACTTGTCCAAATCTTGAGAATATACGGCTATAATTTAGATAAACATACAAAGGTTAAAACTGAAAAGTTTTGTTCGCAAAAGAAAAACTTTTCGCAAAGAAAGAAGAAAGTTTTTTTAGCTTGCTAATCTCCACCTAGGCAACACTGGAAAGAAAATTACTATTTCTGAACAATTCACTCTTCTTTAATTGAGAATTTGGAACTCGTTACTTCCATACTGTGAAGCCTAAAAGATTTTATATATATATATATATATATATATATATATATATATATATATATATATATATGATTATATAATGATGTAAAGTCATCAATGAGTTTGAGTTATTCTAATTATCAAGAACATCAACAAATAAATTTGAGACATTATTCAAAATGGCTGTCAGAATATGAACGGTTCTATTTTGGGGTGTTTTCGCACCTTTCCCCTATGCACAGTACCTGGTGTTCCAAGGTATGTCCAGGAAACACATATTTAACTTCTTATCTACCCAAGAGGTACATCATAGCAAAATTTTAAGGTGCATAAAACACTTCATGAAACGTGCGGTTACTGGCTTTTGCTTATTACTATAAGAGTAATTTTTTACATAAGATATTTTGACAGGAATCGGCAGATAAGGAACTCACCCTCTGATAAGCGGTACGTACTCCTCCTTCATGCTTGCTGCTCTCCTAACAACCAACTGAAGTGGATCCCTGTTACCCTACGGGGTAAGGGTTGTTAAATTGGTGGGGAGGGGATAGAAGGCGGAGTCAATCAAGAGTGGGGGTACTATGCCACGCCCCTTACCACACCCCTCGCTCGATAAATCACAGGATTCTCCAAGACCTTAATCAATACTCTAGAATCACAACCAGTGATCAGGGGATGAGGGATAATATCCCAAATCAAAGTTATTTTCATGAATTTGTAAATAAAATATTAATCAATTATTTATATAAAACGTTTTATAAGGCAGTATAAAAAAAAAAAAAATTAGTTTGCATTTTTCTAAAATATAATGGTGGAGCTGTGTCTAATGAACGGAAACTCGTTTTTTTCACGGGCGATAGTCTGCAGACGGCAATTTTTAATCTAGAAAAAAAAAAAAAAATTATTTCGAAAGAAGAAGGTTAAATCTAGTAAACTGTGCCGGAGTTTTAAGAAATATAAATTTTTCAGAAAATGGTGAACAATTATTCACTTTTTACTAACAAATCGGTCATAAAATCGTTATAATTCCATGAATCGATGAAATCCTACACACTTTCCTAGAAAACATCACGAGGAAGCTGCAGTCCCCCCCCCCCCCCGGAGGAAAGCTGGGGGTTCGCCCGATTTGAAAAACATATTTCTGAGAAAACGACTTTAAAGTTTAATGGTTTTTTTTTCTTTTTTTTAACGTAGACATAATTTTCATTAAATAAGAAAGGATTGCTCAAAAACCGTTGAAGATATTTAAATTGTAATTATACCACTATAAAAAAGGCAACATTTTCTCTAAGAAAACAGTGATTTAATCCATTGATAAAAAGATACTTTCTGGATGTCCAAGTACGCACTTCTGTATTTCTCGATGAATTAATGGTTTTTCACACAATTTCACAAAATTAAAAGTTTTTTATTATTTATTTATTTGTCTTTAGAGCTCGCAAATGTGCGATTTATTCTTTTCAATTAAAACCTTTTTTAAACATTCTCTAGTTTATATATCGCACTAGTATTTCTAAAGTGACACAACTAAAAAAAAAAACTCAACTGAAAATCACAAATTATTACCTATGTAGAGGCCTTAGGATTAAGACAGAAAGAGTGACACAAGTGCCCTCTGGTGTACAAGCTCTGAAGCTAGGTACATACAGTTTTGTTGGTTGACAAAGAGATATCTACCATGTCTTTCATAGTCAGAACTATGACGGTGTGAATAAAACGTGTGATCTTTGAGTTATGTAACTTCTGGTGCGATATGGTTTTGCATAAAAATATGAAACTTGCAAGGTGTGCCATGTACAGACAGCGCTCTGTTAGAATTCCATTATATACTAGCTGTTACCCAGTGAGCCATGCTACACCTACTTTCTGTCTACGACTCTCCCCGTATCAAGATCTACTTGATACCAAGTTGTCTATACCCAGTTACGAAAATCCGTCAAACGATGTGAATTTGTTTTAGTTAATAATGATACCGGCAGAGGCACTTCATCTAACAGCCGACAGAGGCCAGTAGTAGTCGATTCAAAATGGCCGTCACAATCTGAATGGTTCAGTGTAGCCAATTTTTCTTGAACAAAACTTTTGACCTTTTGAAATTTGACTATTTTGACTTAGCGTAGAAGATTTCTCGTATCAAGACCTACCTGTTTGCCATGTTTGGTCAATATCGGTCAAACGGTGTAGATTTGTATAAGGAACAAACAAACAGAAAAACAGACAGACACGTGATATATATATATATATATATATATATATATATATATATATATATATATATATATAAATAAATGTGTGTGTGTGTGAGTGTAGGGCCAAATGACCTTTTATTCTCACACCATCTTATGATAAATAACACAAGAGAATTGCATCGTTGTATTTATTTAACGTTGTACCAAATGCAGGAAATGATAATTCAATAGGAGTTGGACATTTCATGAAACAACTCAAAATATTAAATAAATAAAGTAGGAAAATAAAACGTTTATTTAGAAAAAATAAATAAACATTAATAAAGTGTAATTTCACTGTACAAAAATAACATTAGAACTATTATAGAATTGTAATTTATTATTAACTTCTACAGGTATTTGTATTCTATCGTCATTTTTTCGCAAAATTATGTTTTTTTTTATTATATACTTCTTAGATTTACTATATATATAAAGCTTTTTATACTATATTTTCGTAAAGTTTAAAAAAAGAGGTAAGAAAGAACAAAATATTGTTGATTGATATTTGCTATTTTTATTTTGATGATTAAGCGAAATATGGAAAGTAAGTTACTAAGGAAGAAGTTGTGATGAATGTGACTCCAGGATTCTATGTTTATTCTTCCTCCCACTCAATCCCGCCCACCGAGCGGAGATAGTCTACTATAGCTGTATAGCCTTTGTTCTGGGCATAATAAATTGCTGTCCATCCAACATTATTGCTGCAATTAATAGATACGTGAAGTTCCACGAGGATATTCGCACACTCCAGCTTATTGTTGACGGCTGCGTAGTGAAGTGGAGTCCAGCCATCATGATCGGTACTATTTATTCTAATTCCTTTACCCACCAACCATCTGACGGAGGCAGCACTACCTACTATAGCAGCCCAGTGCAGGAGATTCCTGTGGTCACCATCGAGTGTCTGTGTTATGTCTGCTCCGAACTCTGCAAGTACAGCAGCAGAGTCCGTATCGTCTTTATCTATTGCCCGGTATATTGGAGTAAATCCATCAGAATCCAAGGAGTCTGCGGGGAGACCACATTTCAGCAAAGCTCGGAGAGCCGCCAGACTGTGGTTCTCTACGGCCTGGTGGAGGTAAGTCTTTCCTCCAGACAGTCTCCGCAGATCTGCCTTGTATTCCGAAAGAATACCAATAATATTAGCACTGTTTATCCTTACGGCAATAGTCAATGGTGTTTCGCCTTTTGCATTAGTAGAATCTACTGCTATTCCTCTTTCCAGCAATGTTTGGACTGCATGAGTGCTGTTATATGCCGCTGCTATGTGCACGTAAGTATCTTCCGCTCTGTCCAACCTATTTATATCAGCCTTGTTTGCCAAAAGTAGTTCGATGATATTGACAGAATCCTTCTTGACAGCAACAGTCGTAGCAGTTTCATCGTCAGAATTCACAGCATCTACTGCTATTCCTCGTTTCAGCAATGTCTGGAGTGCATTAATGCTGTTATATGCTGCTGCTACATGAGCATAAGTATCTGTTGCTTTATCCAATCTATTTATGTCAGCCTTGTTTTCCAAAAGTATTTCGATGATATTGGCAGAATCCTTCTTGACAGCAACAGACATAGCAGTTTCATCATAAGAATTCACAGCATCTACTGAAGCTCCATTCTCCAATAAAACCAGGACAGCATCACTGATGTTGCTAGTTGCTGCTATCTGGAGGTAAGTATCTCCTTGCTTGTTGGTCTTCGTAATGTCCGCACCTCTGTACTCTAGCAAATTCACCTGAGCTGGATTGTCCCAGAGTACCGACATCTTCAAAGCCGTTTCGCCGTCAGCGTTTGTTGCGTACACTGGTGTTCCTAATCCAAGGAAGTAGTAAGAAGCATCAAAGCTGTCTAGTTTTGTAGCTCTGTGGAGATGAGTGTTACCTCCAGATAGTATCTTCTTCGGATCCGCTCCTAGACTTACTGACACTGCAGCCATGTCTGTTCTATGATCAACCACAGCTTCATAGAGTGGAGTAGATCATTCCGCATTGAGGAAATCAACTATAGCACCGACGTCCACCAGCTTCCTCAAAGGTTGTTCTCTTCCGTACACTATGCGCCTTCCTTTATGAGTTTGTTCACCGTACTGGCGTCACCAGCTATGACTGCATCATGAAGAGGCGTGTTTCTGCACCTTAGGTGTTGCAGGATTATATCTTCACTTTCTTTTTTCTGGTAGATATTATCGGCAATGGAGTTCACCTGCAAAAAAAAAAAAAAAAAAAAAAAATGACAAAATTAATTAAAATACATATCAATTCCAATAATGAATTGGACATTCAGTTTCAAGAAGAGAGATAACTTTTACTCTAAGAATATTTCATCATTCCATCGCAAAGAATCCCGAGGTATGTTCTTTAATACTTCAATGTGGCAATGGAACTATCCCCATCAACAGTCGTAGCGCACATATTTATGGAGGAATTTGAGAAGCAAGAAATAAACACGGGGACTCTCAAGCCACAATTGCGGCTCAAAGCAACTGACGACGTGGTATGGAAACACGGTCCCGAAGAATTAAGAAATTCTTAACCTTTCTGAAGGCTTTCCAGACATTGATCAAGTTTACAATGTAAGACCAGAAGGGTGGAAAGCTTCTCTTTTTGCGCGGTTCCTCCCTCCCTCCGTAGGGAGGAACCCAGCTTATAAGGTTGAGCTGATAACGGAATCCGGAACTACCGACTAGAAAATTTCAAGTTTCAGAACCCATAGATCAAGAAAATATATCATTGCTTCAAATGTATATATATATATATATATATATATATATATATATATATATATATATATATGTATATATATATATATATATATATATATATGTATATATATATATATATATATATATATATGTATATATATATATATATATATATATATATATATCATTATCAACAATTACTGCCTCGGCCAAAGCAAACTGTAGTAATAAAAAAATTGAAAAATAATAAATAAATATACTCACAAGACAAAAACAAATCAAAAGAAAAATAAAATAAATACCTATATGAAATATAATCACATAGCTATATACTAATTTAAACTGGCTTAAGATTATTTTTTGGAAACTTCACCATTGAAAAAGTTGAATGCGCTCTGCTTCAATTTTTGTTGATTTGGCAGTCTTTCTAGTCTAGATAGTCTTTCACTCCCAAATCCTGTGGCCCAGCAGGTTTGTGGTGAACTTCTTTAGCCTCTCATTGTATATTGGAAAGTCACTGAATAAAATTAAGGAATGTGAGTCCAACTAGGAGAAGAAGAAAATAACCGCCTTTTCACTTGTTCTAATGTCACTTGTTGTTTTGAATCTGGAGCGTCCAAAGAGGTAAGACATGAAGGTTATGAGGGAGAAGGGACGAATAGAACGTAGATGTAGACTTGGCAGCAGCTTTGGGTAAGTAAGGATTGAGAGGCGCGTTGTTCCGCCGCTGGCGCTCAATGCGTTTGAAATATGCGCGGGCGTAAATCATCTCATCGTGTAGCGCGTCATAATGACCTTGCCAAGTCTCGTCCGAAAATCGAAAGCGCAGCATATCTTTACGAACGCAAATTCTTCCCATACAGAGACGAACTCTTCCCAGTCCCGTTCATTAGCTTCCAGCTGGGACTAGAAAAGAGGGCCTTGAACGTCGGAGGTAAGGGCAGTTTGCCCGGCGGCAGCTAGGCCAAGGCTATCCCTCTCGAGACGGCGAAGTCTTCCCTCCACTTGACGTTCATAGTCAAGAACGGACTCAGGCATCTTAATATGGGATAGATGAATTACAACAAATAGACCAACGCCTGCTGGGCTGGAGAAGAAATAGTGGCTATAACGACGAAGAAAAGAGGAATAGTACACAATTAAAGAGAGAGAAATGAAAGAAAAGAGAACAAGGTAAATTGTCGCTCAGAAACCAATAGTCAAATCGAGAATACAAATGATGGTAAATGTGAAGAAGCGCGGTCTCCACACCGATCCTTTTGAAATGTTGCACTATAACGTATTTTGATGCACTAAACACGAATCCTTTAAAAAAAAGAGCTCGCTTTTCACTAGGAAAGAAGTTAAGCACTAAAGTTCACTGTTATGGAGCTTATAAAAGACGGGGTAACAGCTTATTTGTAAACACGCGCATGCGCAATAGTCCTTAATGACGAAGTGTAATTGAAATTTAGACTCACTTTGTGGTAGCTGACTTGGTCGTAAATTGTCGCTTTTGGGCATACGTGCTATGCGTTTCCGCTCGCTCAAGAAGATATCAAAACCCTTAGCCAATCCAAATCGCTAAAATTAATAGAATTCTATTAATTAATAGAATTCTATTAATTTTAGTGAGTTGGATTGACTAGAGTTTTGATATCTTCTTGAAATTAAAAAAAAAAAAATAATAAAGAATGGTTTATTATTTTAAAAAAAAAATTTGAATAACTAGCTGGAGATAAATTGATAAATAATTGTCGGTAAATTTCAATTAGACATCCTTATTACGAACTATTAAGGAAAAGGAAATGTTCACAAAGAAGAATTAAAACAATAAGAAAACAAAGGGGAGAGAAAGAAAGGCCGAATGACGCACGGAAACTCCAAAAGATACAGTAAACAGGATGCAAAAACAAGTCAACACTTGGAGTTTAATTCCTTTAATTTAACAAAACGTTTTCGAGGTCAGCACCTCATCCTCAGTGTCCTCCTACCCTCAATTGATTGTCATAAAACAGTACCCTTGCCCTCCAAGCTATCACACATTCCAGTCAAGTTTGGTAACATTTCACACACAAACTAAGCTGCTTTCTTGAATAAGTCTGTGTAAGTCCGAGCAAATTTACTAAAGCAGACAAAGAGAGAATCCACACTGAGGATGAGGTGCTGACCTCGAAAACGTTTTGTTAAATTAAAGGAATTAAACAGTGGAGGTGTGTTGACTTGTTTTTGCATCCTGTTTACTATGATGAACCTTCACCAGCCAACCAACCACATTTGTAGACCAAAAGATACACTCCGTGGTGACGTCATGGCTAAGAAGGTGAGGCCATACACTGCGTACCTCTATGTGACTGGAGTGAGACAGGTAACCTGGGCAAAGCAGGGAGAACCTCAAGTCAACTGAATGGAATGAACCGTTTGTTTCCAATAGTGCATGAATAATAGAAAAACAAGCCAATGGAATTGTTAGAATATGTTCATAAATTGTAAATGTAAATTTATAAGAGTGCAGTGAAAGCGATGACCTCCCTAGTATTGTTATGAATTGAAATTAACCAATCAAGTTAATCTGTTCTCTTAAAGATGTTATTGACTAATAATTTGTGAAATATTAGCTCAATGAAATACCAAGTTGAATAAATACATTGTATTAAAGAAATGAATAAATAAATGTGAAGGTAAATGTATTTGATTCAATGTGAAAAGAATTCCTAATCCAGTGAATAGGTTATTCACTATAAATGAGGATGAATTCATAGTAAAGGTAAGGTCTTACATGACTAGTGACATGAAAAATATTCTGAGGATATCAAGAAAATTGAATAAATTAATAATAATACAATGAAATTGAATAATGCCCCAGATAAGACTTAGAAATTAATATTAAACAATGTTGAGCTTGAAATGCCAAGAACTTTAAAAATTTAGTTAAAAAATTGGTTGCATGAAGCTCTTACAATAATTTGTGCAGTTAAGAATGAATGTTTCGCGAGTTCATAACATTAAATAGAATAAATGAAATTGAAATTGATACATTCATATCTACGCATGGATCAAATAATGTCATTACAAATTAATGACGATAAAAAATTGAATATACTTTTAATTTGTGAACATATTAACTAAATGGTTGTAGAAATGAAACTTAATAAACTAAAAGATTACATTTAAATAGAAAATCATAATTTGGAGGTTGCGCACAAGATAGTCGTAACAGTTATCTTCATTTATAAAAAATATGGTTTGAAACACTGTAAAGTAAATAATGACGTAGGTTTAAATAAAGAATTTAGATAAATTAATAGGAGAAAAGTTCTCAAAATCATAAGATGAATTAGAATGCATGGGTGAGTGGAGTCACCCAGTAATGTTGAAATTATATATTAATTTAACTATTGATATAACTTGAATGAATTGAAGAAATAAAGTATCTCGGTCAGGAGGACCAATTTGAATGTGCCCTGCTTTCAATTTTTAGCGCGGTTCCTCCCTCCCTCTATAGCGAGGTACCCCACTTATAAGGTTGACCTTATTATGCAATCTGGAAGTGCCGACTAGAAAATTTTGCGTTTCAGAACTCCTAGAGAACGAAAATAGTTGGTTCAAATTTGTGTGTGTATATATATATATATATATATATATATATATATATATATATATATACACACATAAACATATGTCTATTCTTGGTCTAGCACCTCGAATAATGGTCCGATTTTGATGAAGTTTGGTACAAAAATCTTTCGTCTAATTTGAAAGGTCAAGTTCCTTAACTAGCAGAATCCGCCCACCGGAACATGGTTTTTGGAGCGCTTACTTCATATGCTTGCAAGTACTCATTGTATAGGCTTTTTGGCCTAGAAAAACGAATGAAACCATTTTAAAGGCGATAGCTTTAACCGTTTCCCGAAAATTGGAAAAATAACGTTTTTGGTTTGGGTACTTAGAATCATGGGATTCAGTTAAAACATTTTCTGCATGTTCGAATTTCATCAAAACAAATATGTTGAAATTTTGGTTACGTTTGGAGTTAAGGAAGGGTTAGAATAAAATATTTTATTAACAGACATATACTTTCCTTTCTATCTCAAAAACGGTTGACAATCTTGTAGAAATTAAGTCTCTGCAGAATGTCACATACAGGATTGGTTTACACATAGAACGAAGCACTGTAACTATACACTTTTATTTGTACCAAAATGCTATACAAGACACACATAATAGACAAGACAAAACCCATTGAGTTAGTAGATAGTGGAGGGAGTGTTATCTATCTCCCGATGCTAGAAAAGTGTAGGTCTGAAATCGGCCATGCCAGTGTGACAAAAGTGCCAGTAGTGACTCGCGAAAATTTGAATCTGAATATAATCGTAAACAAACAATGAATTTGAACGAATATATATATCATATTCTTATTGGTTTATATTTATACATATATATATAAATGTCAATTTATACGAATACGACACATAAATTCGTTTAATTTCATTGTTTGTTTACAATAATATTCAAAAATTCACCTTTTCGCGCGCTTTTTGTCACACTGGCATGGCCGATTTTAGGCTTCAACTTTTATCGTTTAGACTCCCTCCCCTCCCTTCTAACTCAATGACAAAACCGACATAAACCCAAGAAGGTTATATCATAGACAGTGCATAGATTTAGAAAGGAGTAGATGACTAACTCCCCTGCTTTTGACAGGAAAAAGTGAAGCAGGCCCAACTGGAGAGCCGCCATCTTGTTGTGGGGAGATAGGGTCATATGTCCATTAGCCCTAATGCTTTAATTTAACTGATTTTCTCCCATATAGCGCAGTATTTTGCATTTTTATTCAAGTAAAAATATTATTAGAATATTATATTATATAATTATGTTACTAAAAACACAAACTAAGTCCTCGCTAATATCAGAACACAGCTTTTTCAAGAAAATAAAATCATCAAATTAGTTGAGGTTTTTTGTTGGTTTTTGAATAAATTAATAGTTGTAATAAATAAATTACAAGAAACAATTATTTTACAAGTTTTTTAGTGAAAGTGGGGTGGAAAATAAATTAGCCCTTATTTTAAAAAGCATAATGGAATAATTTAATGGTAATATCTTTTTAAGGAAAATCAAAACCAAACTGCCTGGGTTAAATTTTCTTAAAGAAAACAATGTGTGATCCACATATAAATATCCATACAAAATATATAATTAAAAATGAAGTATTTAATTAAGGTTTAATCTAGTATAACCAAAATTATGTCATGGTGTTATTAAAAAGACAAAAAAAACTTAAATTATATTCATCATTTG